>JAOWAN010047994.1:0-14092 GCA_028566635.1 Lobelia cardinalis
CATAATTAACCACTTTGAGCTCCAAGTCCCTGTAATCAATAAAAATACTAAAACACGTATTAAATTACAATAAAATACTCGAAATTAGCCTCACTTATGAATGAAAAAGAGCCTTACATAAGTGTATAAAATACACTTATCAATAATCTCTTGTAAAGAAAGAACAATAATCTAATGCTGAAAATCTCTGGAGAACTAAGCCTAAGAATGCTGGAAAACAATAGGAGGCAAGAGAGAAACCCTAATGATTTTTTTTCTCTTCCTTAAATACTTAGGAAACTAATAATCTAAAATTGTTTCTAAAATAGAATTACATAATAATTAATTAAAAATTGAT
This sequence comes from Lobelia cardinalis, assembly GCA_028566635.1. Taxonomy (NCBI): domain Eukaryota; kingdom Viridiplantae; phylum Streptophyta; class Magnoliopsida; order Asterales; family Campanulaceae; genus Lobelia; species Lobelia cardinalis. Next base: position 338 of record JAOWAN010047994.1, read on the forward strand.
TTTCTAATGTGTCTTGGAATCTTCATATGGTAATAATCATCCATGGGCCGGACTTGAGATATCCAAGTAGGAATAGGATTGCAATTTGGCAGTTTTCCAAAACAAACTCGGGCAATGAACGCTGCAGTGTTGGGTTGAGCGTGGCAGCGCCGCGACTTTTTCCAGAAACTTTCAGCTTTGACAGTTTAGCCCCATGAACTTCCTACTTTCACGATATCTGCACTTAAGCCCCTGTAAACTCCTGTAAATGCCAAAAACAACAAGAAACACATATCAAATCATAATAAAACGCTCGACACTAGTTCATTTAAGTACGGAAAAGAGCATTAAATAAATATATAAAATATACCTATCATTATTACTAGCTCGATTTACTTGAGATTTCATAATTGAAGGAACATTTTGATGTTATGACTAGTTAGATTTACTTGAGCATCTTTGATTTCACTTCTGAATTAGAGCAAGAGTGATATTGCTAGTAACTTGAATTTTTCCTTGAAAATTCATATTGAATGCAGCTGCAAACTCTTGTCGCTGCTGATACTCATCCGAAAATGGTTTCATTTGTTTGAACAAGTTCGTTGTTAAAATTTGATTGAGATAGGTTTGAAACTCTGTTCATTAAGTAATTCTTAGGTAGAAGCTTCTTGTCAGGGTGTCAAGCTGAGAACCTTTATGAAGCTATATCTTACTCCCTCCGTCCCACTTGAAGAGTTACACTTTGACTTTCGCAATCGAGCTGGGGACTTTTCACATTAAATTTGAGCATGAATTTCTTAATCTTTCCAAAAATTATGAAAATGAAAGTAGTAGTTTCACATATATTTTATAAAAATTATAATTTTGTTTGCTCAAATTAAATAGAAATTTATAAAAATCAATTTGAATGTTGGTCAAATTAACCATGAGGAAAGAAGTGTAACTCTTCAGGTGGGAAGAAGGGAGTAGTACCTAATCAAAGCCTGCTCAAGCTGAGAACCTTTATGAAGCTATATCTTACTCCCTCCGTCCCACTTGAAGAGTTACACTTTGACTTTCGCAATCGAGCTGGGGACTTTTCACATTAAATTTGAGCATGAATTTCTTAATCTTTCCAAAAATTATGAAAATGAAAGTAGTAGTTTCACATATATTTTATAAAAATTATAATTTTGTTTGCTCAAATTAAATAGAAATTTATAAAAATCAATTTGAATGTTGGTCAAATTAACCATGAGGAAAGAAGTGTAACTCTTCAGGTGGGAAGAAGGGAGTAGTACCTAATCAAAGCCTGCTTTGTATGTAGTAAAAAGTGTGCAGTATCCTCTGTAGTTGCTAGACTGCAAAAACATATCTTCAGATAGATGGGGCAATGAAAACGTTTCTGCTGCTGTAATTTTTTTCCCATGTAATTTGCATTGTTTAATTCTGTTTAAAAAGTAAACATTTAAAGAAAGAGATTCATAGTTTTGACTCTAGAAAATTTATCAAGAATGCCACCATGTATTACAAAATGAGGAGGAGCACCTCAGTTGTGGACAGAACATAGCAGGCATAGCCACAATCAGTAAGGCTTGTTCCTACTGTAATATGTCTGCTCTACAATTGCTTCAAGCTTCATCTTTTTTATGTGAGATGTAACTTATTTTCTTTATCCAATCTATTACAGGGTGAATCAGGAAAAATGAGTGCCAGTGATACATCTTCTGCAATTTATGTGACGGACTCTGCAAATGACATTAAGAACAAGGTAGAAAACTCTCCTTTATTGGTTTCTAAGTTTGTGCAATATTTTTTATTAAATTTATATATGGATGGGGCACTAGTTAAGAATACACAATTACAAAGTATATGCAGTGGAAATAAGAATTTGAACATTGATTGACGTCATTATTGCAGTTTTGTTGGTTTTCAATTCCAAACATTTCCATTTTTAGATCCTTAACTAGTGCCCTAAGGCAAGTGTTAGCATTTCCCTTTATTTATTGTGCAAGCAGGAATGTTTTCTGGAAATGTTAATGTCATACGGCATAGACCATGTTGTCGTCTCGATTGTTTTACTCATAATGAAACCCTGATAAGAAAAATGATTCCCTGATAAGTTTTACTCATTCACTTTCTAATAACGATTAGGAAATTTCAAAACATTCAGCATGGGTTTTACTGTCTATGTTTGTGGGATGTAAAGCAATCTGAAAAACACGCTCTAGCCTTGCTCACAGAGCATTCTAGTATTTCATCTCACAAATATTATGTACCACAGAGCATCGGTTTCAGCCAATTTCTATCTCAGGCTTTATTGTTAGAAGGGGTCTGGCGTCTTGTTTATTAACTGTATTCTTGTTATTCTTCTCTATTCAGAACTCTTTGTCATCATTCTGATTAGGAGTATACTTGTCTCACATGTGCAATTTGTGTAGCTTAGACCATTTGAAGGCTAAACTTCCAGGCCTTGTTTGCTTCATTACTACAGATGCTATAATACATTAGACTACCATTTTCCTTGTGTCTTCTTTGTTAGACGTGCTAAAGTTCAGTTACTAAACGAACTGAAAACTTAACAAGTTCAAGGAATCCATCAATGCAGCTAAAGATGCAAACAAGTGGAGATGATAAAAAAGAATTAAATTAGGTCTAGGAATGCGCATCATATTCAATATGAAACTTTTCTGCCACTTATGCGTTTAATTCATCTTGTAAAGTAAATGAACTACTGTACTAATCCAGCTTTTAGTTACTGCAATGTGCAAATTGTATTTTTTTAAATTCTAAAAATATGCTGTCTTGACATTTCCACCCGTTGCAACTCGCAAGGGCATACCTCTTTCAATATAACTGTTCCGATATGCTTTATATTGATTTATCCTTGAGTTGCTCGACTAGCCTCTTGTTGCATCCTCAAATAGACTTCATATGCATATTCATAGTGCAACACCATTTATTCCCACTTTATTTCTGTATATCCTACTACATGAACATCATGATTTTGTTAAACTTCTTAGCAATGTTAGATTATGATGACATTTTGAGCCTTCTAATATGCAGTGTTTCATGATGTTGTTTCCTACTAATCTCAATTTGCTTAGAATGACGAACAGTAATGCATGCTTGTAAAATGATTTCCTGTTAGTTGTTAGCCAATGTTGTTTCCTCTAGCATTAGGGCGATGAAGTCCTTTCTATTCGTAGACCCCTCCATTTATGAAGTATATATACATACTAGCTTTGCTCTGTTGCTTGATTCCTTAAAAACAATTTTACTATATTGGTGTTAGGTGAACAGAAACGCTTTCTCTGGTGGGCAAGATTCAATTGAGAATCACAGGAAGTTTGGTGCTAACCTTGAGGTACACTACTTTTTATACTTACAACATACATACACTCATATAAATTTTTATTTTTTGTATATCTTGCTTGAGTTCTATTTTGGCGTCAAGATCAACACAATACTGGGCTTGGATCCATAGCCGCTCGACAATGGCTCACCAAAGTGCAAACATTCTATAGGCGTCTGTGCAAGCAAGGCATGTGCCTGTGGCAGTGAGGTGCAAGATTTTGCATGATTTAAAGGACTTGTATTAATATTGTGAATTGCAAGAAACTTTTTCAGCGGAAAATAGGAACCCAATACATTTCAACATCTGCCATATTTGATTATTCACTTATATAATTTGTCGTGTTAGAGTATTAAAGTTTAGAATCAGCAGAAAAAGAAGGGAGAAAAGATGAGGCAACAGAAAAGATACCAACAAAGAAGAATGAAAAACGAAAATAAGAAAACAAATGAAATGTATAGCAAAGCTTCAATTGTAGTTGATCTTTGTGAAGTGAACGAAAAAGATGCTAAATAGGAGTAAAGAATGGAAAAAAATTGTGTAAGTTGCTGGAAAAAGATATTGGCTGTGAAGTGAGGACAGAGTAGATGCAGGGGGAGAGCGTGCAGTGAGGAAATCTAACCAGTCTGAGCTCTCGATGAGAGTAGAGAATATCATGATTAACTACGAGTGTTAAAATTCCACCTTGTCTTGGTCCCTATACAAGAAGTCATGAAGGTAAACATCATTTCTGTTCTCTGTAGATGGGATTTGAGGTATGGCTATGCACTCTCCTAGCTCAGCATTTCAAGACCATAATGAACCCTTGTCTTTTTAAACCTGTGCACCTCAACCTTACGAAAGCTACAGTCTACACCTCACATCACAAGTTCCTAGTGCACTTAAACAGAACTGCTGGTTGCTAAAAGCAGTATTTTTTATAGGAAATTGTGTGTGTGTACAGTTGTACATCTGTGCTTTATTGGCTGTAGGGCCACTGTTCATCATGGGATTTTTGTTTTTATTTTACTTTGATGTAGTTGAAACTTTCACTCTCTCTTGTCCTCACTATCTGCATTTTCAGGTGGATATACCATTTAAATACCTTGGGTTTTTCCTGGATGATGATGTGGAACTTGAACATATTAGGAAGGTAAGATAGTTGCTTTCTTCTTCTTTTCAGCTGAAGAGACCCATTTTCCATTTTGGGATGTTGCCCTTCAGCAGTCTTGTATTTATCCTTTTTCCATAGAACAAACTTATTATTTATAAACTTTTAGTATGTGACAATTTAATTGTTACTTTGAAGTTGACTTTAAAACTTGGTGAATCCGAGTAGGGCAGAGGGAGCAGTAAACCTCGTCGCTGTTCTCAGAAAGGGGTTAGCTGACCTCCTTTGATTTCGTGAAAGAAGATGTGGTGTTAGTTAGTGTAAAATCTAAAGTAGTGTTTTTTGTGTAAAATTTGAAATATCTATCCCTCTTTTGGCGAAGACAAAATTACTATTGTTTCGATTTCGGTCCTTTTAAAATATTATTGGCGTACAAAAGTTCATTATTGACTTTTTGAAGTCAAATTGTCTTTTTTCCCAAAAGGATTTCTTTTGGCAGATTTACTTCCGTTTGGAGGTGTTTTCTTTTTAAGAACGTTATTTTATACAAATTGTGTATATATGCGTTGTGAAATAAAAAAGACATAGATACAATTGTTTTGATATCATTATACGATAACCGAAAGATTTTGAAGAATATTTACTTAAAGCAGATTTTCTTGAATCTATGTAACGGCAGTAAGGACTATATTTATGTGACGCAGGGAGGTGCTTCTTCAGTGTTCTTGTAACTCCCGTGGTTATTTTTTATATTTTCCTTGAAATATCATACTCCTTGCATCCCTAAATGGGTGTCATGTTTTTACTTTTTTGGTCAACTTTATTAAACTTTGACATATTTTTATGAGAATTGAGTTATTGCGAAGTTACAGAAACTGTTAATATAATGTACCTGATATTCTTACAAATATTAAAATTTAAGAATCTAAAACTCAATAACTCTATGTTAATAAATTAATTTAATAATAAAATAGGTTGACTTTTCAAAAACCATACATGACACTCACTTGGGGATGAAATAGTTTTGGGAATTACATCTATCATACATTCCCAATTTTTGATTCGACCCATCTACAGTAAAATCAACTTTTAATATTAACGCTTAAAATTTTCAATCTCAACCATTTATTCTGAACATCATTCGTCACTTTCAATTCTCATCCCCCTCATTTTCCAATTCAATTTTTTTTTAGATATAACCAACTTTTATGCTTCTAATTTTTAAAGTTAATTATGACACTTAACTTCTCTATTACTTAAAATATTAATTTTAAAGTTGGTTCTTTTTTCTTTCGAGGGCACGGGCATACAGTAGTTGTGTATATAGATGGGTTGCAAATTACTCCATCTGTCTGGAAATGATTGCCTACATCTTACCACATAAGGCTGCCTACATCGTACCTTCCTCTGAACCTGTGTGAGCAAAATCATGTGCATGATGTGTGACCTCTTATAGCTGAATGAATTATGTTGAATATCAATCTGGAAGCAGGCCAAATGGACTTCAAAAGTCCACACTTTATTTAGGACTAGAGAGAATAGTTATTGAAGGGTAAAACTACGAAATATGATGCACATCAAGCAGTGTATAAGCTTGTTACGTTTACTCTACTCCTTGCTGTTGCAAGATCTTCCGTTGAACGAGTATTTTCAATGGTGACTATTGTAGAGATATATATGCATTAATGATAGCCGATTGTTCCAAGAAATGTGTTGAGAATAGGTATTTGATATATTGACAATGCAGTTAGTTTTTTGATTTCCATTTATTTATTTATATCTCCGGGAACTTTACCATAAAGTGATTTTGGAGAAATATCAAAAGATGAAAACTTGGCGAGCAGTTGTAACTCTAACTGCACATTCAAAGGATTGTTAGGGGCGTCGAAGGGGTGTATTCTTATGAATTCTTTTACCTCAGAAAGAAACCTTTTTCTAACTAGCTTTTCTTTTGGGTGATGGTGTACTCGTATGTAACTACAAGTGCACACCATTTTTGAGCTTATGCAATATGTTTGTAGTATCTCATATTTCATCCCTTAACTAAACGTCCTAGTTTGACACTCAATTTTCTTTTGTGAAAGTTTTACTATTTGCATGTTTTCTTGACTTTTCTATACAAGAATGCGTGCTTATTGATGTTCACAAATATTTTTATACCCATTTCCATCAGGAGTATGGTGAGGGACGCATGCTTACAGGTGAAGTCAAAAAACGGCTTACTGAAGTCCTAACGCAATTAGTGGAAAGACATCGTAGAGCTAGAGCAGCGGTGACTGACGAGGTATCTTACCTACTCTCAGTTTGCATAACCATATATTATTGATTATTAATCTGTTGTGAAGTAATAAGTAAACTTTTGATGACAAACTGTGTAAATCTAGCTTAGTACCCGTCTTTTTGTGTTTAGTCTTACAGAGTATAAGTGCACCCAGAAGCAACTGACGGGGGGTTGGGGGTAAGATATTTAAGAAAATTATTTTGCTCAGGGTTTTTCGTGTGACTCATCGAACCTCCGAACGGAACCAAACTGAATTGAATCAATAGGTTTCATTTTCTCAACTAATGGCTTGGATATGGTTCCAAACAGTGGTTCCAAAAAGTTTAAAAGCAACTGGTTTTATTTGGGTCACGATTTTTGCCAATAAAACTGCAATTAGCCTAATTTTTGAACCAAACCAATACAGCTCAAAATAAATATTTTGTGAATAGCTAATCCTAGTAATGCACTTGATCTTATTTTGTCCTCTTATTGCTTAAAAACCATATTAACTAATTGGGGTTCAGAGGTGATCCATACACTATTATTCTCCCTTGTTGCAAGTTTTCTTGAATCTTGCTTGCTTGCATACTTTTTCTAAACATGAATTTAGAGCAATGTACTTGTACTCAATTGAGCTACTTGAAATCTCTCTTATAAATGTTTCTGTACTTGGTGGTATCTACGAAGTTAAAAATACCGTATTTTTGTATATAAAACTTATGGTAGTTGACGTAATTCATTTATGCTCAGATCAGGAATACGATATCGTGCGATATTTGATTTTAATATTTGATATATAAAGTGAAAAAGTAGGAGAGAGATAGAAAGAAAATGGTGGGACCTATGATATGTAAAGTGAAAAGGTAGGAGAGAGATAGAAAGAAAGTGATGTGGCTTCGAATATCAAATATCAAAGAAATCAGATTCATGTTCTAAGCATTAGTTATTTTTCTTCAATAAATTCTATTCTTTTTGTTGATATAGTAAACCACGTTTCAAACGGAACCGATTAGATAAAACATGGTTTGGTTTGGTTAGGGTTCGACGACTCCAAGGTTTGGTTCAGAGTCCAAAGATTGTTAAACCGTTAGAAGTGGTCCACTTTCAGTCTGCGATTTTGCTGATGAATCGGATCATAATGAAGAACTTACAAATCTCCTAGATAGTTTATGCACCTGTTTTTATTTTATTTTTGCCGGTTGATGAAGCTTATGTATATGATTACAGAACCAAAGCTCTTTTTGCATGCTTTTATCTAAAGACAAAGTCTTCGCAACATATCATCAGTGGTGCTAGATTGGTTGCAAATTAGGAATAACAAATACCCATTTTGGTCGTGATTAGTTGTGTACGTGCAAACTAGAAGGTATGATTAAACTCTGTTAGATGTTGGCCCAATTCATCTACAACTCAACTCATCCTCTGTCCCAATCACTCCGGGCCAGCCACATGAACCCTCTGCAGCCATTCAATATCGTTCAGTGCAAGTTCATCACACAGGCCCCATTCCTTTATTATGGAAGCGTTTGGCCTTCTACCTTTGATTTGGTTGAGCCCATCCCTCTCTCAGTTTCTCCGCTTAGGAGGGACTTCTATCGTCTTACGAATTTGTTTATTATGAATCCTATCTTTTCCTAATTTCACCACATCTATTTTTTAGCATTCATAGTCTGTTTATACTCATCTTGTTAGTCTATTCTTTCTAAGTTGCTAAAAACTTAGTCCCGTAGATAAGCATGAGTCTAACAACTGTCTTGTAAAACTTTCAACTTGGCTGCTATGTATCAATCACACTACTGGATCCACTTTTCTATTTCACCCAGCCTAATTTATTCTATGCCTTATATCATCTCATACCTTGCCATTTTGATTGATAACTGATCCTAAATATCGAAATTGTTCCATTCGTGGTACTTCTCTCGTCTAATACTCCTATCACTAAAGTTGCATTCCATTATATTGTTTTGCTCCTACTTACACTTGGACAGAAAATTGGTAAATCTATCTTATCATTATTGTTGTAAATGATTTTTTGAACTGAAACTTGCCATTAAATAGCTTTTTGCATATACTTCAGGGAACTATTTTTCACATTTCTATTATGCATATTTCCATGAAATTGTAATTGTGCGTGTCACTATGAGATGAATTTGACAATGACATCTCTTGGTGTTACTGCTAGTAATTTTTAGGATAGCAACACAACCAATGGTTGAAGTTGGCTTGTTCACAGTCTGGTTCAGTCCAGTCGGACACTAATTTTACCAATCCCGGGGCCAAGGCGACATCTTGGCTCTTCTTGAATTTTCCAACCGAACCATGATCAACGCTAAAGAAACGGAACTTTTAGTTCTGTGGCTGCCTGTTCGATTCGGTTTGGACTCATTCTCGGTTTCAACAACAGTCAAAAAAGTTTACAAATTCCAGATCAAACCATAAGTGACAACGAACAAATTGTGACTCATTTTGGGACGGCGGGAGTAGTAACTAATAATCAATCATTTCCATTCAACATATAAACAAAATTGCACTGCAATCTGGTAGAGAAAGTGGCTTCAAAGTGAACATTATGACAATAGATTTTGATCCAAGTGAGAGTTCTGGTGATTCTGATGGCAGTTCCATCTATGAATAACGATGATTTGGTGGTAAAGACGGCAATCTGGTAGTTACTGTGGCAGATAATGGAGTTGTAAATCTGGTGACAGTGATGGGAGTTCTGGGGCTTTTAATGGCAGGTCCAGTCTTGGAATGGTAGATCACAACTCTAGATGATCCTGATGGAGTGGTATGTCTATGAATAACGATGATTTGGTGGTAAAGACGGCAATCCAGTAGTTACTGTGGCAGATAATGGAGTTGTAAATCTGGTGACAGTGATGGGAGATCTGGGGCTTTTAATGGGGTCCAGTCTTGGAATGGTAGATCACAACTCTAGATGATCCTGATGGAGTGTTATGGTGGTGGAATTCCTTGATCTAGGGTACTGTGGTGGATGGCGGTGGTTCTGGGAGGGTGGCAATGGCCATCGATGGTGGTTGTGGTCCAGAGGGGTTGATGGTGGTGGTGGTAATGGAACTTGGCTTGCAAGAGAGAATATTTTGGATAAAAGTTGGAGGGCGAGAATGCAAGGGTTGAAATAAGAAGGAATACAAAGAGATGATAAAAAAGAAATATGACTGGTATTAAGAGATTTTACACCTGGGTTTGGTCCTCTCTGGTCCAAACTGACTCTGAAAAATATTTGAATCTGGATCAGACCAATGCTCTGGAGAGTAAGTTTTAAAACCAGACAGGACCAGTGACACAGTTCCGGTCTGGTTTTCATTGGGTTGGACCGGTCCGGTCAGCTCAGCTCAAAATATTATCCACCTCAATTCAACAACAGAAACTTTCTTGAACCGTTAAAGACAAATCACTTAACACGTACCATCATTATTTGTTGGGGGGAGGGGGAGGGGAGAGGTTGCTCCTCTTTAGTTTAAGAGAAAAGTTGTGTTCAAGGTTTTTATTTTGGGGGAGGGTGGCGGGGGCCTTAGCAAAAAAGTGTTAATTCACACTTTCTGATTTTGGCAAAAACATTATTTTGTTCCAAGAATACCAATTTTACGACGTTCTGTCCCTCTTTAACCTAATTTTTTGTCGGACATTTAGATTGTCCCCTTTTTAATTGCAGCAATTCAGCATCTACAGCTCTCCCCAGCCTTTCCAATATTTTTATGAACATAACTATCCTAATCCCGAACCTTTCCGTCTTTAATCTAGGGTTGCTGTTTGCCCTTGGTGCGGTCTCATGTAGATATAAGTGTGCTGTACCAAAGGTGGTGATAATTTTCATCATTTTCCATTGGAAGTTTTTCTTTGATATGTAAGGTGAAAAGTTCTTGTTAAAAAATTTAAATTTAATTGATATCGAGACCAGTAGAAGGGGATACAGTAATGAACCAAAACAAAAAAAAAATTGATAGATTAGAAGGGAAAAAAGAAAGAAAGAAAGAAGACCTAATGCAATTTATTAAAGGAGTGCCAAGCTGCCAATGGTAGCGGATGTAGAAAAACCACTATCATTCATTGAGCATGTGTGTTTTGTAGAGAAACATAAATTCAAGAAAACCCTCCTTTATTTCCTTGGGGATTATATCTACGGTTTGGGTTGTCATACAAACTAAAGAAAGCTTAATAATCAATTAGCTTTAACTCCAACGAATTACATTTCCATATGCTGTATTGCTCTTCAGTAGATGAATCCGACACCCTAATCCAAATGGATATGGATATTGGACTGAAAGCTAATGACTATGGAGACTTCAATGAAGTCGATCTTCTGTCAAACTAATGACAAAACAAGGACCAATTCTACGAGTCTATATTCTGCTTTGATGTAGTGTGAAGGCTTTACTCACTACAGCCAGGCAACCCAAGCAATAGGACGAATCATTGGTAATATCGCTGTCATGAGCTGGTCATCTTGATGGAAGCGAAGTTTGGAAATTCGGTTATGGCTGTTGTGAGATGATAGGTCCTTTAGCTCAAATCACAGTGGGCTTAATGTGAATGCTGTTTCATTCTCTATGAGTGGCAAGTTTTGATGATAATTATGGAGAATGGGGAAAGTGAAAGAGTTGGTAAGGGATATGTGCATGAACAAGAGTTCTGAAACTGAGATTCATTGGTGTATTAATAGTACTCCCAGTTAATGCCCTGGTTCTCTAAATCTCTTTTATTATTATTATTTAACATATGGATTCTAACTTCCAATCTTTGTAAGAATATTATGTAAACTAACAAGAACTGTTCTTATAAACTAGTAATGAGTCTATGGATTCTAATATTCAATCTTTGTAAGAATATTATGTAAACTAACAAGAACTGTTTTTATAAACTCACAATGAGTCTATTGCATACTTAATTGGTGAAGTTCACCAAAAAAGTCAAAACATGACTTTTACTATGGACACAGAAAATACATAAAACACCGAGCCTACCTGAATTTGTAGGGATCGGTGTACCCATTGTCAAACAGAACTTGTTAAGCATCCTCTGGTGTCATTTTTGTTCCTTTGATTGTACTCAAATAGCTGGTCTGTATCTTGTACATACATCTATGTCAATATGAAACTTCGTGAGGATGGTATCTGCGACGTGGTATGTACTGTTTACTGATGCTTTTCTTTGTTTTTGTTTCTCTTCAGATGGTTGATGCATTCATGGCAGTAAGACCACTTCCCAGTATGTTCAATTAAAATGGGAGATGAAATTTCGCACAGATTTTTCTGGAAGATAGAGTCATCAATATTTCTTAAAAAGGAAAAAAGAATAGTGGGAGAATGTCTCTCTACTTTTTTGTACTTAAAAGTCGAATCAAAATGTGTCAAAGATCCTGAAATTGGATAATATCTACATTCAAAATAGTTGCGACAGATTCTTGATCTCCCACTGCCGATTAGATTTGCCAGTTATGGAGCAAAAGTTAATGTCTTATTAAACATCCTATTTTATTTGCTGTTTGGCTGACTAGAATCCAAATCAGCCATGGGAAGCATTGCAGCCTAATCTCTCTCCCCCCCCCCCCACCCCCCCCAAATAAAAATTCCAACATGCCTTTGATATTGAGAAATAGTCCATTTCGTTGTCCTTTACGCGTAGTATATTGGTGTTCTATATAATTTGTTTGTAAAGGGTTGCAAACAGCTACATACTAGCGTTACCACCTCTACAACCATTTATGCACTAGATGCTGACACTGGTACCATGTTACTCCCCTCAGTTCAAAAAAGGAAATTTCATTTTAGTTATAAAATATTTACAAAAATTTACTAAATTATTTTAAAATTATAAAAATGGTTTTTAATTGTTTATCTAATATTGCAGCATTATGTTGATTGAAGTCTTAAGAGTCTAAAACATAATATCTGTATGTCAAACAATTAGTCAAAGTCAAATTTAGTGAACTAGAAAAGTCTAAGGAAAGATCTTTTGGGATCACAACCATAAGCCACTAGATGCTCGCTTTAATGTACCCGGGGAATGCATTATGGTTTACTTATGGTGCATGTAAAAGTTATATTAAGTGACTCAATATGGGCAATTAGTATATGGGGCACCTATTTGCTCCATAGTAGAAGCACTCCTCACTCAAGCAATTGTAATGCACTCGCTTGATTAATTATGGTAACAAACTAGTTATATGTAATTGACGATAATTAAGGAATTTTGGCGATAGTTACGGGATTCTAATATCCCCACAATTGAAGACATTCAACCAACTCATTTATTTTTGAATCCTCACAAAATAGAGCAACGATATTCTCTAGGCTTTTCTGGCGACTTTCAGGCGACACACCTAATTCAAGAATTTCAACGGGCAAAAAATCTTTTGCTCGTGTATTTTTCAATGGCGATAACAAAGGTAAGCAATTTACTACTGTTGTTTTGATGATCATTCAATATTGATTCAATTTAGGTTAAATTTTGGGGTAAAAATTCCTTTATTGCTTGTTTTTTATCGTCGGCAAAGAAGCGGCGAAGGAATCTATATGTGTGAGTTCTGATTTTTGTTCATATTGATGTGTTGTTTAATTCGTTGATGCATGATTCGGTTGATTTTCATTATTCGACTTGATTTTTTTTTCATTTTGAGCATATATATTTTTGTTCATTTTGAACTTTGTGATTCTTGAATAGTTTGTGATTGTGTTGGTTTTTCATTACGTACTGTACTTGTGGTTTGACTTCTTTATAATGTTATGCTTTCTTTGTCGTATGTTATATTCTTTTTGTTTTATACCATGTTCATTTTGGTAGTCGTTATATTCGTTTATTTATTAGTGGGATTATCTGATCCTTTATATTGTTATGCTCTCTTTTTTGTATGATATCCTCTTTTTGTTGCATGTCATGTTCGTTCTGGTAGTCATTTTGTTCGAATATTTACTGGTGAATTATCTCATTCATATTGTTATACTCTCTTTTTTGTATGTTATGTTCTTTTTCTCGTATGTTATGTTCGTTCTACTAATAGTTATGTTCTATTGTTGATTGGTGGATTACATGCTTTATATTTTAAGAAAAGCGTTTACAAACGTTCCA
>JAOWAN010048023.1:0-14088 GCA_028566635.1 Lobelia cardinalis
TCTCAAAGTGCCTACTTGTGTCTTGATCCGGTGTCTGAGAAAGTGTTTACCTCGCGTCACGTCCACTTCGTAGAGTCAGAGTTTCCCTACCCTAGGCTCTCCTCTTCTCCGTCGACTGTTTCGAATGAACCGGTCTCTCGGACGGTCCTCTCGTTTCTTCCAACCTCATCTTCCCCCATTTCTCCACTTCAATCTTCTCCGTCCCAGGTCACTGCGGCATCTTCCCCAGCACCTGTGCCATCCTCTGAGCCGGCTGCGCATTCAAATATATTATCATCTCTCACAGTGTGATTGAACTGAGATTTAAAAATTACTCATTATCGTTTCGTTGCCTTCTAGGGTTTTTTTTTTTAATTATTTTATGAACTTTAAATAGAGTGAACCATTTATACCCGCCATTTTAAAATAAGGAAAAAAAAAATTGCAGTGGGGACTTAGCAGTCAGCAGCATGAAGAGGTTCATGCAGATAGGCCGTTGTGTTGAAAAACTTTGCGCAAACAAATAGTAAATGGGATAACATATTTCTGCAAATTTTAAATTTCATTATAGTATTTTTCACTTATATAGTGAGTTCAATTAGTACTGACTACTGAGCGAAAAAAAATGAAAAATCGAATCAAACCAACGAAATCGATCGAAAAAAAAAACGCACCAATGTATTGGTTTGGTTTCGATTTTTAGTACTATCAAAATCGAGAATATTAGTTTAATTGCGGTTTAGCCGTGATATTACACTTTTCAAATCGAGCCTAACATAATTACTACTATATATTTATTTTTTTTATTTAGTTAATTACTTATATACATTTGTATTATCAATACATTTATATTTCATAATATTGAGTATTGTATTTATATAAATTTTCACATTTAACTTTCATAATAGAGAATTATGTTTAATTAAATTTTGTAAATTGAGTAATAAAATTTATCTTTTTTGTGATTAAAAATTTCTACTTTATGGATTTGTTTTATCACCAATTGAAATTTGAAAATAACATAATTTCTTTTTAAAAACTGAAATTTTATAAAAACCAAACCGAAAAATATAAAATCGAAGAGTCGATTTTTCATATTTTCAGGTTGATTTTGATTTTGAATAATAATAAAATCGAACTTTTGATTTGATTGCAGTTTTAATTAAAAATGATCAAAACCAAATCAAACAGAAACATGATCACCCCTAAGTTCAACTCTATATCCACACCAATGTACAAATATTCTTTTATCTCCACTCAATATTTTTTTAATAAATTTTCATTCATCCATTTATTTTCATCTGTAGCAAAAGTTCTCATTATTTTCAACAACCAATCCATAAACCTTCACAAAAGTCTTTCAATATAATATGGATAGGTCGAAAATATCAAACTTGGACTATAAATTAAGGCTGATAAAAAAAAATTATGTAAAATCAAACCAATGGATCTAAATCGATAAAATCAAATCAACGTATTGATTTAATTCTGATTTATAATTATATTCAAATTGAGATTATTGGATTAGTTTTAATTTAGTGATGTTTTTGCACTTTTAAAATTTAATCGAACTGAGATTAGATTAGTACTATATATTTATTTTATATATAATTAATTACTCATGTACACTTATATTATCAATATATTTATATTTTATAATATTAAGCATTGTGTTTATATAAATTTTTACTCTTTTTATTTTACTTTTTATTTTTCTCCATTTAATTTTCATGTTATATAATTATGTTCACTGTAATATTATAAATTAAATAATAAATTTTATCCTTTTGTGATTGAAAAATTTCAACTTTACGTATTTATTCTGTCATTCATATATATATAGATATATATATCTAAATTTGAATATTACATGTTTTTTCTTTTCAAAAACCGAAAGATCATCCAAACCGAACCGAAAAATCGATATTTCATATTCTCAGGTTGGTTTCGATTTTAAAAAATGATAAACTAAACTTTTGATTTGGTTTCGATTTTGATCAAAAGTGATTAAAATCGAAACAAACCAAATCGACCATAATCATCCCTTTTATAAATCATACATCGTGTAATAGGATGCTCTAAGGGCATCCACAATATATAAACCTATAATCACCATTTCATAAATCTCTATTTTACAAGTCTATATATCACTATGATATAAACTCATTAAAGGTTTATAACACGGCCTACCACTAAATATTTACTACTTTCATTATATGCATTCAAAACTAAAATATTATTCAACAAATAATTTTATTGTTTTAATTAAATATACTTTTTATTTTTATGTGAAATTATTTTGATAAATAATTTAATTTTTATTTTTCACAATAACTTACTTTTCCATTTATCAAATATAATGTATATAGTTTTTAATGCTTTGAAATTTAATAATTCAATTTTAAATTCATGAACATGAATTGACATTTCAAATATGTTCCAAAATAGTTTAAATGGAAAAAATTTATGATTTCAATCGTACGAGATATAATTAAACATTACATTAATTATAAATTATTAATTGAAATAAATTTCATAAATAAAAAGTGCAATTTAAATAAACATCAATAAAATTACATTAAAAATAACATAAATTTTAAAACATCAAACATCAAATTACAATAATGAACTTAATTTTCATTGTTATTTTCTAGTCCGAAACGCTCCCAAATATGCTCGATTAAGGCGGTTCGAAGTTTTTGATATACTTCGCGATCGCATAGTTCTGCATGCCTCTGAAGGTATGCTTGAAATTCTTGAGACGAGCCTTGAGTCACAGGTATCGGATGCTCAACTTCATAAAATGTTCAATTGAGCTCCCACATTTCAATTTTTGCTCCTCCTTTACCATTTTCTACACATACTCGTATTTGAAGTGCTTCTTACGTTTCGAGTAATATATATAGATCAAGTGCGACTTCCTTCACCTAATTGTCTTCGAACCACCAAGTACAACGTTGTTCTTTGACGTGAATGGAACATTAGTTGAATTCATTAATAAGTGGACTCATTGTGAACCAATGCAATTCAAAACGTTTTGCTTCTTTCGATTCGTACCTTTTTACTGTTGTTGTAGTACGCATTGATGCGTTTCAAAAATTTCTTACTATGTTGCGCATTTTCTGTCACGCTATCGTTTGAAATAGTGATTCAAGAGCTCATAAGCTTTTTATCTTCTTCTTCGCTCCAATGCATCTTGCGGTTATCATCCATTTGCTTGCTCGTTTCATCTTCAAGAACAATATTATTCAACCCTTGCTGGGTGAAAAACAGTGGCATGCACTTGAGACTCTCCGCGCGATACGATCTCTCCTAATCCCGATTGGTGTTGTTGAAATTTTTTCGGCCATACTATGGTTAAAATATTCGGGCTTGGTATTGCCGAATTAAAATAATTGTGTGATGATTACATTGAAAATTGAATAGGTCCAGAATATGAAAAGTTTGGAAAGTGCGAAGTACCTTGCATATTTAGAGGAACTTGAAGTGTGATGAAATTTGAAAATGTGACAGATCTAGAAAACGAGGATATTATAAGTTTGGACATGCTTGAAAATTTGGAGTATCTTGTGAATTTGTGGCATGAATATTGATAGGATCTTCATCATTTGGATCTTGAAGTAAATTCACCAAAGAAGTATTATCCATAATGAAGTAAGCAAAATAAAGAAATAGTTGAGGAAGTGTATTTAAGAGAAAAATGAAGTAGAAATTTGGAAGGAATTTTTGAAGTATGATTAAAATTTTAAGATTTTTCAATCTATTTATAGGGTTTTAAATGGTTGTTTTAGAAATAGCCGTTATTTTTTTTAATAATTGTAAAATTCATGCTAAGTTTTTGACCGAAATTGAAAGATTCTTTTTTTTCCCTCGGTTTGTGATTTTAACAGCAAAGAAAAAAAATAAGAAAGAAAAGGACAACATTGTTCACCTAGACAATGATGTGTGATCTGTTGGTAAGACGCCTCACCTGATTTTAATATATTACAGGTTCGAGTCATCTAAGAATAGGTGGAGAACCACTAATAATCCTCTTTAAAAGAGAAAAAAAAAGGGACAAAAATAGTGCGATTTAGTTACAAGCCATGAACCCAAACAACATACCACCACTGTTGTCTAAACCAATGCAAAAGTTCATTAAAATGGTATAAACCTGAAATTCCCATATAGTTGGTGCTCTAAATGTCTATCCAGTACTGCTCAACCTACTTTTATTCCTAAGACATCCGAAAATCTCTGTAAAAGATAAGTGAAGCATGTGTATAGATGGGCTGGTCTGTCTAGAGAGAGAGAGAGAGAAACTTTAATCGCTGACCTCGTTATATTAGTTATTCATTTATCAAATTCCATTAAAAGTGTGTTTAAGTACCGGAGGTTTGATTTGGTTTGGTTCCATCGCACCCTATACTCATCACTCTATCAGTACGCACCTCACCCACCCGCCGGCCTCCCTCACGAGTCACGATTCTTTCTCTTCCGGTCTTCCCCCTTCATTCTCCAGGCAGGCCAAGTGCTGCAGTGCAATCCCGTCGGCCGCCGCTCGCGTGTTTCCTGATCCCTCTCTCTTTTCCAACCCTAAGTCCCTAACCCTCCTTCCCCCGACCCATATACGCTCCTCTCTCTCTTCAGTCTTCAAATCCAGTCGATTTCTCAAGCTCTCGTGCCCCAACCACCATCGTCGACACCGTCAGACTCAGACCCTTCAACCAAATCTAAATTGCTGCAGAGGACCAGAGGTTAGAGAAATATTTCTTTTATTTTATTTAAAGTTTTCATTTCTGCAATTTCTGAATTTCTCATATTGCTGGAACCTGAGTGTCCTAAAATTTCTGAAGACTGCAATTTCTGAATTTCTCAAATTGCTGGAACCTGAGTGTCCCTAATTTTGGTTATTTGTTGCTGGAGATTGTTTTTTTTTTTCAGTTCTGAATACTTTTTGTTGTTGTAAATTGCTTTTAGTTTTTTATTTGCTGCTATAATATAAATCTTTGTTCCCCAAGTTGAATTTCTTATTGCTTTATAATTTCAGATGTCTGATGTTATTGAGATTTTCGGTGAAGAGAAAATGAATGATGCAGAGGTTGCAAAGGATCCTGAATCTATTGAACAACACTCAAAGTCGAAACGGAGAAGAGGCAAGACATCATCTGTGTGGACTCATTTTAAAGAGATAAAAGATGAGCAAGGTCATTGTGTAAAAGCTTCATGTAATCATTGTGGAAAAATTTATGAAGCTAATCCTCATGTACACGGTACAACTTCTCTTCGTAATCACTTGAGAAAGTGTAAAAATTATGCGGTAGTTAAAGATGAGAGACAAAGTACGTTAGTTGTCGAGGGTAGCCCTGATGGGAAATCAGGGAATTTGAGGGCTTGGAAGTTTGATGAAGCTGAAATTTCAAAAGCAGTTGCTTATATGATTATTGTTGATGAACTCCCTTTTAGGTTTGTTGAGAAAAAGGGCTTTCGATACTTCTTAAGCAAGTGTCAACCATTGTATCATCCTAAGGGTAGACTTACTGTTGCTAAAGATTGTTTTAGTTTGTTTTTGGATGAGAAGAAGAAAATTAAGGCTGAAATTAAGAACAATGTTGGAAGAGTATGTTTAACTACCGACACTTGGACTTCTATTCAAAGAATAAATTATATGGTTCTCACAGCTCATTATGTTGACAATGATTGGATCTTACGAAAAAGAATTTTAAACTTTGTCCCTATTTCAAGTCATAAGGGAGTTGACGTAGGAAAAGCAATTGAGAATTGCTTGATGGAATGGGATATTGGTCGTGTGTTAACTATAACTGTTGATAATGCTTCTTTAAATGATTCTGCTTTAAGATTTTTGAAAGAACAATTGGAAGCTAGGGATAAATGCTTCTTGAAAGGGAAGTGGATGCATGTTCGGTGTGTTGCTCATATAATGAACTTGATTGTTCAAGATGGCTTGAGTATCAATGTTGACAGTATTGATAGAATTAGAGCTGCTGTTAAATATGTCCGGCATTCACCTAAAAGGTGGAAAAAATTTAAAAGGTTTGTCGAATTTGAGAAATGTGATAGCACAAAGAACTTGGTTTTAGATGTGCCGACTAGGTGGAATTCTACTTTTATGATGTTGGATGTGGCTCAAGTCTATGAAAAGGCATTTAGAAGGTTTGATTTAAGTGATCCACTTTTTAGAGAAACTCTTGTACATGTTCCTAATGATCCTACTTCGGGTCCCGGATTGCCAACTTTTATAGATTGGGACAATGTTAGAAAGTTGGCTAAAGTTCTTGAACCTTTTTATGATTTGACTTTAAAGGTTTCTTGTTCCAACTTTGTATTTGTTCATTCATTTTTGGAAAGTATTGTGACTATTGATGCCTTGTTGGAGCAAATGACCGGTGAAACGAATTATCAACTCCAAGATATGGCAAAGATAATGAAGGTAAAATTTGATAAATATTTTGGGAGAGGTGTATCTATGAACATGCTATTATACATTGCTTGTGTGCTAGATCCTAGATCCAAGTTTAAGTATTTGGAGATTTTATGTGCTACTATGTTTGGGCCATTTGATGATATGGCCAAAAGAGAAGAGGTTGATCATGTCATGTATCAATTATTTGATGAATATGTGAGGATTCATGCTCCTAAGGTCAAGGCCAAAAGAAATGTGGTTGAATCTCAAGGTTCTCCATCATCTACATCTTTGGGAAGAAAACCTTCACTTGTTGAGACTCTACAAATGGAGCTAAGAAACAAAATAGCTCCCGTAGGTGGAAATGAAGCAAGATCCGAGTTAGACAAGTATTTGAAGGAAGAACTTGAGAATTCGAACTCAAAGTTTGATATTTTGAGTTGGTGGAAAATGAATAGTGCTAGATTTCCGATTCTCTCTTTAATGGCACGTGATATTCTTGCAATACCCATATCTACGGTAGCCTCTGAAGCCGCTTTTAGTACAAGTGGAAGGATTTTAGATGCTTTTAGAAGCTCTCTAACTCCTAAAACTGCTCAAGCTTTGATTTGTGCCCAAGATTGGCTTCGTGGATCTAATGATCCGTTGGGGGAAGTTGAAGAATCTTGGGAGGATCTCCAAGCACTTGAAGGTAACTTAAATTCTTACTGTTTTTATGTTATTTTAAGATGCTTTTGATTGTTTAAATTATAGTTTTATTCTCTTTTTTGTGTGTGCAGAATTGACTTTGAAGGACAATGATGTACCGGGCTTGGAATCACCATAACGAGGAATCAAGGTTTAGTAGGTAATATAGAAGTTTGAGTTTTTTGTTTGATGAAATTTATACATTAGTGATTGCATTTTCAGATTTTAATACACTTTTTTTTGAAGACTCAGCAGCCAGCATTTACCAGATTTGAATTTCTGAGTTGCTGTTTCCTGTTGCTGCCTATTGCAGCGTGTTGAGGGCATTTTTGAGTTGTTGTTGCGGTCAATTATTTGATGAAGAGGCTTTCTTCTTGTATTGTAGAACAGCAGTGTCTCATTATGGAGTTCCTCAAATATTTTTTTTTTGTGTTGCATTGCTTGCAAAACTCCCAGATTTTAGTAGTAATGTTCCTGTTTTTAGCTCATATTGTAGTAGCTAATGTAGTTTGTTTTTAGCTCAGATATTGTAGTAGCTAATGTTGCAAACTTCACAGATTTTTAGTAGCTAATGTTCCTATTGTTGCTTGTTCTTGGCTTCCTGCTTTGCATGTGTAAAAGCTTCATATCGGCCTGCTGCTAGTTGTGTTTGGAGGAGGTTATGGGTTTTCATTTCTGAATTTTGTTGTTGTTGCAAATTGCTGCTGGAGATGGTTTTCAGGTATTTTGCAGCTTAATTTTCAATAGAATCGTGGGCTCTGATCTGAATTTTGTTCAATTTGGTGTAAAGATTTAAGTCTTGTTTGAATTCTAACCAAAGCAATCGTAATTGTAGATTGGGTTTTACATGTTTTCCAGATTTGAATAAATCAATCTGATTATCCAATGCATGTAAATGTCATTTAATTGTTTGTTCTCTATATGCGTGTGCATGTTGTATTCTTGAATTAGGTGAAAACATTGTTGCTATATGCACTTGTAAATAAGCAGGTCTATCAATCTGTTCAATTTTGTACAATGACTAGTGAATGCCCGGCCCGTGCCCGAGGGCACGATGCACATTAATTAAAGTAATATTTAAAGAATAATTAACGGCCTACGAAAAGAAACAAAAAAATAAATTAAAAGAAATAGACACTTAAGAAAGAAAAAAAAAACAAAAGACAAAAAGATCAAAACAAAAAACAAAAAGAAAAAAGAAAAAAGAGGTAGGGAGACACTGAAAATCAAGATGGCTTTTACTATTCACGTGAACAGTTCAATGAATAGTAAAAGTCATCTTGATTTTATACTATAGATCTTTGAAGGTTGATGGTGTGGGTTGGAAATAGTCTGATACAGGAATCTTTCCTCGTCTCAAGTTGGGTTGATTGGAAAGTTCTAATCTTGATGCATTGAAAATCTTCCTGATATTAGCCCGCATAATCCGCATTAACGGGCGCACCGCCCGCGAGTTAGGTGGTTCGGGTTCACGCTTTAATTGGGGCGGGTTGGGCGGGTTAAAAATAAATTAATTTCGCATAACCCGCCCGCCCGCGTTATCACCCCTAGGTTGAACTCTCATCCTCAGCTTCAGCTTTAGGCTTACTCGGTTCTTCTTGATCATAAACTGTATCCTTAAGCTTTGAAACCCGAAAAATTGCAAGATTTGTGTCCCCTGCGCCCAAAACATCAAAATTCCACACTATCATCCTTTCCACTCATTAAATTCATATCAGTTGCAACTAAATTTGATCAAAGACGTAATTTTTTTTAAAAAAAAATTGTTTGCCTGTTTTCATACATTTTTAAAAAGATAATTTACTTAATATTCTTATAATGATTGAAATTTTAAATTCTAAAACGTAATAATTAAATGTATGTTTACTAGAGATGGTAAAAGGTGCGAAAGAAATGAATGACCTAAGAAAAATATGACATACCAAAGGTAATGTATCTTCCGGGGGGTACGATGGTCGTTACGCCAGGTGTAAGTCGCTTCTCGTTGACGAATGTGCCATTTGTGCTGTTCAAATCCGTCACCAAAAGATTACCTCCGTTCTTTTGAATACGGGCATGCAGAGAAGACACTGTTTTGAGGGTCGGTAAAAGAAAATATGTATAAGCAAATATGAATATGTTAACAATTTCATCGAAACAATTGACTCATGTAGCCTCGGTAAAAGAAAATATGTATAAGCAAATATGAATATTTTAACAATTTCATCGAAACAATTGACTCATGTAGCCAATTTTAAGCAATTAGAGATGAGGCCCAGTTAAGTTTAATTGTATTGAAACAATTCTCGAAAATAAAATGAAAATTATTCAGACGAAAATGGAATGCAACAACTAACAATATCCTATCATTTCTGTAAATACATGTTGAAGTTGGACGACCCCCATATCGTTTCAATATTTCAAACCTACGGATGTGGAACAACTTTTCTTTAGCTTTGACACTACACTCTTTATACTTTTCTAATAAAATTCTCATTCAACCATCAATATGGGAGAAAACTCCACATTCTCACCAATGTAAGATTCCTCCCCATTATTTCCAACGCGCAATGCATCTTCTCACGTGTGCCCGGACTTGAGGGTTACGATGTGGATTCATTATTTCAGGTGACGGGGAGCAAGGATATGAGCAGTTGTCACGTGTAGAGAGCCTGTTATTAGACCATGCTAAAGTTTAGAGCCTGCTCAGGGATCTTTACTAGTACTTGTTTGCAGGACTAGGCATTATCTTATATGGGTTCTCAAAGACTTCCTCTCAATTGGTACCGATACCTCGCATAACTAGCAGAGAACTGCTACACTACCACCAACAAACTGAATAACTTTTGAGTTGCACTACACTAAAAAAAAATGACAAAAGAACCTAAAACCGTCATGGCAGCTACAGAAGCTCAAAAATAGGAGCTGAGGAACAAGAAATACACAGATGCGCTCACTCAGAGCACCTCTGGGTGCTGAAGTACAACATAAAGGCATTGAGAAAAATGGACAAAACAAGTCGAATATGAACCTATCTCAGAAAGCCATCAAACACCAATGATGGGTTGTCTCGAGTGTAGAAGGGGACTCTAGTCCCATAAACAAGAGATGGATCGATCTCAAGTTTGAGCCCTTGTGTATGACGTCACCGTCTTGGAAGAGGTCCCAACCACGCTCTTGAGGGATTAGTCTCCAGATAGGCCTAACGATACCCTTAGGGGGTAAAAAAAGGAAAAAGAAAAGAAACCCACCCGAGGCCTAATCCAGCAAAGTTGCCGCAACCTTTATCCAGACAACACTCCTGCTGAACAGAACACAAGAGCCATCCAATGTTAAAAGTCTGAAAGGGCCAACTAAACCAACTTGCAAAGGCCAGGAACCAGCTTGTTGAATTGATTCTCAACCCTTTGACGGAGCCATGGAATAAAGCCTCTGAAAGTTCTCCTTTGAAGGAATATGCTGTATGCAGAATCCAAGTACCCTTCAAGAACAGAATAATTATCCCATCTCCTAATCTCCACCTACAATCTATAGCCCCTTATCATACTACTAATTGCATGACTAGTTATCCTGGTTATGGTGTTGGATCAAAAACTTGCACACCACTAAGTATATCACCATTTTTAAACCTTTCGATCAATTTTAAAGGAATTCGACAAAAAGACGTCATGTGTTCTTCGCATGCCAGTTTTATAGTCAGAAACTATGAGTGTAATTTACTTCTCCTTTTCTGTTTCCAAAAATGCTAATTTCCTTGGTTCTCTTCACTAAAGCAGTTACCGCCAATACTCCCACCATTGTACACATAATGCAGGAGCTCTTTTGCCAATTTGGGGCACTACTGGTTCTGTTCATGGATGTATGTAAACTGAAATTTTATCTGCTTTTCTCTTTCCTTCAGAATTTAAACCTGTTAAACAAGTTTTATTTTGCTTAAATGGACCAGTGAGAGGTGCAACTGCAGGTTAAGGACCTTGATGCCCAATTACTAGGATAACATAGGATGCAGTGCATAAGGCTTCCAAGAACAAAAAATTATCATCATTTATTTACCATGAGTTTCTCCAAGAACTTAGCCCCTAGCTAGCTAGAGAGAGAGAGAGAGAGAGAGTACCTGTTGCAACAGGAATTACTATGTCTGCTTTGTCAGGAACACGTCCCACAGTGACAACACTCTTAAGAATTTTTCAAAAACTTTAAGAGTCAGTATAACTAGTTTTAACTTATGGGAAATAGCTAGGAATCATGACTTAAACTAAATATTGAAGTTGAGTAAATTGAACTTTACCGAAGCTATTTCAAATGCACCTGGCATTGGAACCTTAAAACCAATGTGTCTTGAGTCCCCATCACCTACGAAGAATCACAAGTAATTAAAATGATGCTACAGCCACAAAGAAAAGGGCACAACAAATTGGATGAAATCACTCCACAAGACAGGGCCCAAATTGGATGAAAATGCAGCCGAGCTTTAAGCAAAATATGTATAAAAATGAAAGAGGAATAAAGGGTCCTAGATATGATTAGAAGGCACTCACCTACAGGTTCAAGTAACCATCTCTCTCCACCACCATCAGTTGTACCAGTTTCAGCTTTTGAAGCACTTATAATAGCTATAAAGCCCTTCCTAATTTGCCTTGGTTTAGTAGGAGCACAAAAATGTAGTTTCCTTGTACTTGGTGGTAAGGAAGCAAAGCCCAAAAATGTGACAGAATGATGAGCAAAAAGGGACTCTGATCTCAATATTGGTGAAGAAGATGATAAACAAGGCTTTAGAAGCTTGACATGGGACACAGACCCAGTTGTTATTTCCATTTTTCTTCTTCTGGAAAAGCTCTGATTTCACTCACTGCTGGTTGGGTCTTATGACAAGAGTATGTATGTGGCATATATTTAAAGCTGTCACATCTGATATATCTCTTCCACTAAAAGTTACTCCTATTTTTCACCATCAATCTTTTATCACTGATTTTTTGCAAATATATTCATCTTTACCAAATTTATTTCAAGATTACAGTTTATGAACTTCTAAAGAAATTGATTAATATCTTTTGAAACATTAGTTTGATGTAAAGTGTCTTCACCTAAAACAAAGGTTTTTTTTTTTCCCCACTTTTCAGTTTATCAACATAATTCATTACTAAGAAGCTTTTGTTGTGTAATGTTTAAGGTATGTGTGAACAAAACCTTGAAAACATGCTTAAGAAATGCTAAATAAGAAATTTTCAATTTTTTTAAAGTAAAGAAATTTATTTTCTTAATGGGTATCAAAAATGTAATAATCACTTAATTAGGCATTTAAAATTTAGTATAATTAATAATCATCAATTAAAAAAGTGAAATGCACCAAATTTGAACTGAAATTGGTGGGGTGCGCCAGGCCAAGTCGTTAGTGTAAGGTCAAGGCGACGCTCGAGAGGCCCAGCAGCAAGCTACTGTGGTGGACTCCACCCCTCAAAAAATAAGATTAATATCGTGTGAGCCGATGGCCCACATATCAGATATTAAACTGATAAGAACAGATACTACACTTGATCTTAGCCAAAAGGCCGAGAAAGGTATGCTTTCATCTCCATTGGGCCGCTAGTTTTATTACCCAGATTCACCGTTGTCCTCTTCCTTTTACAGCTGATATGGGATTAAAAACACAAACCACCTTTCTAAAGTTATGAACTTCGGCTGCAATAAGAATCACATCTGATCATCTGGACCATATTCTGTAGCTCTTTAAACCTCCTGATTGATGATGCCTGCAGGCTGTATGTTCAAGGATTGTGAACTTAACCAGTGATGTTAGCGTCGCGAAGCATCTGTATGTATGAATTATCATCGTCTCTCCACAACCTTCGGGAAACTGCACTCCAACTAATTAATAATGCTGGAAATGCAGATTCAGGAATATCGCAGCTTCACGATCACTACGTACACTGTCTAAACTGCAACCTCTGCCCTCATCTACTATTTGCAGTAGAGAAACTTATATGGTTAGCATAAAAGATTGCACATTTCTCCTTCTCGTCTCACCGTTTCAGAGGCCACGTTTAGGTTACAGTGGGTAAACTAAAGCAAAAAAAATACTCTTCATAGTGAACTTCTGGTGGAGGAATCCCCTCGATCACGGCAGTTCTCTTGCAGCTGGCTGCATCCTATTTGAACTGTTTGACGAGAAACAAATGTAGAACTAAAGCGCCTTTTGGCTTAGTGGCAATGAATAGATGGTTAGTTTTCCAACTATTTTCAGCAAACCATCTCATTAATGTTAAAGTCTAGTGTTTCATTTCGTAATTAATTGGCTAAGAGATGAGTAATCCATTATGTTTATTAATTAAGTACCGTAGATGACGTTTGTTTATATTCGATGTGAAATTTAGTTTCAATAATTTGGAGCTATCTTATTTCCCTCGTTTCACCTTCTTTGATTTAACACATTTTTCTTTCCACTTAAGTCGAGCATATTTTTATGTGTTTATATGTCAAATAAGTTTGACGCTTCGAGTTAGTTCAATTATTAAGACGCCGTTTGGTTAATTTTTGTGGTTTTTGAAAATCGTAGGGCTCGATTTACTATTTTTAGTATGTGAAAAATCGTGTGATACATTTGGCATAGCACTGAAATCGAAACCAACCGAACCGAACCATAACCTATATTAGCCCGGCTTTGTTCATTGTAAGGTTTTATTTAGTGAATTGGTTCACAAGTTGCGCCGACTTTGTTCATGTTAAGGTGAAAATAAATTTCAAAATCGAAAAATGTTAAAATTCAAGAGAAATAATTTCCGTTAGTAATGAGGTAGTCCCAAACATAAAAGGAATTGTATTAGGAAACCACGTGCTCTAGCTACTAAACCTTGTATATAATGAGTAATGACCATTCCATTCTGGCAAATTCTATTAAGCGCTTATGCGTTTGGTGCAAGAAGCACCCTCCGCAATGTTCATCATATAAACCTGCTATGTTCATTAATTATAAAGCACGCCCCTCCGTAATGTTCATTAATTAAATATGCTATGTTCATTTATCAGAAAATAGAATGTTCATT
>JAOWAN010048033.1:0-14087 GCA_028566635.1 Lobelia cardinalis
TTTCATCATCAAGCTAGGAATCTTAATTATAATGTGTTCTCTTGGAATGTCTGCTTATGATGAAAATCCTATGATGGAGCTTTGGAAGAAGCGATTCGAAGTTTCCAAGGAGAAAGTGAAGAGACTGCCAAGATTGGCATGAAAGAAGTTGGAAAGTTGGCAAAGATGATCCAATAATAAACACTACTATTAACAAATCATGATTTGAAACCAACTAAACCAACCAAAGGAGGAAAGAATGATCAGTATATTGGACATACCTGGGAAGGGCAGGGGAGAAGAGCAGCGAGAAAAAGCTTGAATTTGGGGGAGAGATGACGATAGAAATTGCAAATTAGTTGAAGCCACTGGAGGGACTTGTTTCTGGGTTAGGGGATACTGTTAGAGGCGGGCCTTAAACGCAGCAGGGAGAAGACGGATCTATTAATACTGTTAGAGGCTGACCTTAAATTCAGAAGGGAGAAGACAGATTTATTAAACTTGCTCCATTGATATGTAAACTTGGATTTGGAGGTTGTTCTTTGCTGGAAATTTCATCTTCAATTTGAGGAGTTTACATATCAATGGAGCAACATGGTTCCGTGCTCGTTAGGGAATTGGTTAGGACTTTGGAAAAAGAAAGATAGATTACGAGGAGGACTTTGTTCCAACAGTCACCCGCCAATTAGGAAAGGAAAGGAATTAAGGAAACTGAATTTCCTGACAATATCTTATTCGTGTAAATTAATAAGTTTAGATTAGATTAATGAGGGTACTTTTAGATTAGATTAATGAGGGTACTTTTGTCTCAACAAAAAAAAATGTAAATCACCCATCTTATTCGTGCTTTTATATTGGGAGGAGAGAGGAGATATATAGGGACGTGATCGGCTGTAAATCATCCTCAATTTGTGAACTTGCGAACCACAGTGAACCATCAAAATTTTAACTGTGAACTATGAAATTGATATAACTCTGAATCATAAAATTTAAAATTGTGAACCATGAAATTTATAACTATGAACCATGATATTTATATCTGTAAACTATGAAATTTATAACTGTGATGAACTTTTATAACTGTGAACCATGAAAAAATCAATCAAAGTCAACAAAAGTCAACTGTAAAATATGAAATATGTTTCGTGGTTCACAGTGGTTCGCGAATTCGCAAATTATTTTACGATCTTTAGCCGATCAGCTACCCATATATATATATATATATATATATATATATATGTCCTCTTGAACTTTCACCTGACCTATCTATATACACAAATCAAGAATAATATATCAATCTTGGAATGATCACTACAAGGTTATATATAATTTTTTTTTTTTGCCCCAAGGGGGCATGGGAAGGGATCGAACCTGAGACCTTACGTACCGTAAAGCTCGGCTCTACCACTGAGCCACCCCTTGGTTCCCAGGTTATATATAATTCATTGTTTCTATCTTAATAAATTATGTATATCTTGGAATTTCCTTCCTCATTAATGAAAATGGTGGAATTTTCATCGATCTTTGGGTGTCTTTCATGGGGTGAGCAGCTTCCTTCTTCATTCGCCATGATCAACTTGCTAGAAGAATTTTCAACATTATAACTCGAACCAGCTGCTGAAGATAGATCAGCCTCTATTCGCCATGATCAACTTGCTAATATGATCCCTTTTTCTCTTTAACTGGGTAGGTTTTTCGGAGCCTGCAGATCTTGATTAAGGGCCGAGAAAATAATTAGTAAGAATCACGGATAAATGTATTTTCAAAAACATATATATTGGTAAGTAATAATGTATATAAACATATGCAAAACATACCAAGGAGCCTCCATTATTTTTACCTAGTGGATAAGTATTTCTCCTAATAAACCTTTTCGCCTCAGCTAGAGACCTGAGTGTTTTATTCGACCTTTCGTGGTGGTAAAACTGCAATAGATCATATGTTTATTCACATTAATATCTCATTAAGATTAACAGCGATGGTCTTGGATTTTAATTAAGCTTGGTTAAAAGTAAGATGTCCAAAAATTAAGAATAAAATTAGAAGCAGATACGAATTTACCTTCTCAAATTTTCCATTTCTCCGCTTTCTTGTCTCAATTTCCCAACGCTCTAAATATATGAGCAATGTTTGCCGCTCAATTGATGCTTCAACCTGACAAATAGATAGAATTCATTTCTGTAACTAGAACTAACAAGTTATTTAATATACTCTCTCGGTCCCGAAATAAGTGACATTTTGATCCAGAAAAAAAAAAAGCATTTACTCATTTTGGAACGAAGGGAGTAGTACCATAAGGCAATTTTAGTTTAAAAGTTTATCACCTTCTAGTGAGAAATTAATCTTGATCTTTCCGAGTATATAATCAAGTTTATTAAGACGTAAAAGTGATTAATTGAACCGATGTCATTAATTAGTTTACAAAGCAATTATATTTACGTTATCTAGCTCATTGGTGTCAAAAATTTCTGAAGGACTAAAGTTTTTATCAACCATACTTACTCTCTCAGATGAACGGAGTCTGGATCGCGTCGAGGTTGACTGCAGAAGAATCTCCCTGCTGGATCGCGTTTGTGTTGATTGTAGATTAATAATCTCCCTGGATTGCACCTGTACGTGATGCAGATGATATATAGATAACTTCAGAAAACATTAATATAATTTAATGATAAAGATTAGAAAATGAAATTAAGAATGATGTATTATGCGCAAATTAACCTCAGCAATTTCATGTGGGCGCAGTTCCATTGATACTGAGAGTGCTTCGGAGACATCACTGTTCGTGATGCTCTCTTTCACTTCTTTCATAGGTAAAATTTGCAATGTCTACATAATAATAAGTGATTCATTTCCCACAAGTTAGCGATGCATCTAAATGAACGATTGGACGAGGGCGAATAAATCATAAACCGCCATTTTCCCACAAGTGATGCTGATAATAGCAGATCAAATACAGGTCAATATCTAAGTATACTTGGAAGATATGCTCACCAATGATGCTCGTCCATTTTCTATAATACCCATTTGGGGAGGTGCACGTTGTGGATAAGTGTTTCGCCTGATGAACCTTTTCACCTCCGTCAGAGACCGAAGAATTTTCTTCGACATCCCGTGATAGTAGAACTGCAAGATACACATTTTTGGTCATGTTGATATCTATGTAATTCGTGGGAACATGGTCACAACTAGTATAAGGATACAAGTTTATTTACCTTATCACGTGTTCCATTTCTGCGCTTTCTTGTCTCTATTTCCCGGCCCTCCAAAAACTTGAGCAATGTTGGGTGGTCTATCGAGGCTGCAACCTGTACGTGGTAGATTTCCTTAGAACTCCGATTGTTGTAAAATAGTAGTATGGAGATCAGACAAGCTTAAAGACAGTTTATAAGGTTACCTCATCTAGCTCTCTGACATCAAATATGTCTAAAGGGTCAAAAATTTTGTTAACCCTATTTACTCTTTCCGATGAACGGAGCCTGGATTGTGTGGGTGTTGATTGCAGAAAAACCTCCATGGATTGCATCTGTAGTGCAAAGAGTTGCATTTTAGAAGCTTTAATATAACATTTCAGAAAAGATAGTGCAAAAAACTGAATTTGTCTTCCAAAAAGAAAACTTTATAATCATTGGCTAATCGAAAATCGGGGAAGAGGAAAAGAATGCGGCGATGCACATATGAACAAACCTCGGCTGTTTCAGCTGCTGGCAATGCAAATGATAGTGGGAGTGGTTCAACAACACCTCCGTTCGTTGTGTTCACGTCCACTTCCTCCATCGGTACCGGTTCCCTGGATTACAGGGCATGCGTTTCTTACGTTCAAAAATCAGAATTCACAAAGGATTGGATATCCAAATATAGGACTCTCTTCAACTATATAATAGCACTAAGCATATCTATTCTGCAACTGCCCATAAATTTTCAAATAAATCATAGGAAAAGGGGATAAATGTAACTCCAATATTTACCCATTAAATATAGAGTATCATATATCTAGATTGAAAATTCAGGAGTTCATTCTGAAGATATTGAACACATGATATACCTGATAGAAAGTATAAGGTACGATTTCCCACCCGGTGACAGAGAAGGATTCGAATTCAGAAGAGTTGGCCATTTTCTTTGGGAAGAGTTGGTCATTTTCTTTGGGAAGAGATCTGCGAGCAAAATTATCAAAGAGGAAAAAGGAGCGATAGAATGCTAATACTGATGTTGATAAAGTATCGATGTTCTTGTGTGTAATTATAATGTTCATAAGTAGAGGGATATAAGCATCGACCAGTTGTTTACAGAATTAGCCTGTTAGATTCTACGAATGCTCTGCATTTCTATTAAGTTTTTTACCAAAACAGTCAGATTTTACAATTAGTTTTCCTATTTGGGTAAAGCTGGATATAATTAAAGTTTTTTGCAAAATAATTTCCTTATTTAGGTTCATCTAGATTCAGATTTATCAAATTGGGCTGTATAAGCTTTCCTATTTTGGTCAAGCGCTGGATAGAAATTGAATTTAATAGTTTTCCTACTTAGTTTGGTTGATCTGACTATATCAATATCAAAGAAGTTTGCTGACATGCACTGTACTAGAAATGCTGACAAGATAGATTGTGTTAAAACAAACATAGTATTTCCGGTACTTCCTCTGTTCCAAAATAAATGACCATTGCTAGAAAAGAAAATTAAGACCAACGGATCGACTAAATTCTAATAATCTGGTAGAGAAATTATGTACTTCCCTATTAGGGAGAAAATCTTGGCATCTTATCAATTTAATTTTAGTCAAGATTTTCTACGTAATAGGAAAAACCAAAATTTCTCTACGAGATTATTCAAATGTAAATATTCGACCATTTGATCTTAATATATTTTCTTACAAAGGGTTATTTGTTGATAGAACAGAGTCTGACACAATCTAAGATCATTCTCTATTCAGCATTTTTAATTATTACTCCACATTAAGGAATTTCTTTCGGCCTAACTGTAATATTTGATGAATATTATTCCAAGTATCTAACTGAACTCAGATGAACCCAAATTCAATTTCTATCCAGTTTTATCAATACAGGAAAACTATTACAGCACAGCAAATACAAATACAAATTCCATCCTGCATTAGGAAAACTAATTAATAGCAAAAAATCGTATGGTTTTGTCGCCGAACTAATAGATATGTATGCGTAACAAATTCGTAGAATCTATTTACGTAAAATTACATTTGATGCTTATATCACTTTACTTACGAACATTATAAATCCACACTTGCATATCAATACACAGTCACTTGACACTATCAGTTCGTTTGTTCCCGCGCTCTCTTGAAAATTTTGCGCGCAAACTCTCCCTCCCTCTGTCTCTCTTAGATCTTCATTTCCTCAAAGACATGGCGGCCAAGTCTTTCGAAAACCCATCCTTCACGGTCACTGGGTGGGAGATTGTACCATACACCTTCCCATCCTCGCAGGTATATGTAATTTTTTTAACTACTATATATATTTTTCTATTTCATACTCTATATTTGTGGGTAATTGGGGCTTAATTCATATATCCCCTCACCCTGTTATTTATTTGAATATATGCCCTTCATTTTGGGCAGTCGACAAAAAGATATGGCTGGTGATCAAGAAAAAAAAAAATTATATATATATATATATATATTTTATTTATTTATTGTAGTTGAAGAGCCCTATTTTAGGATACCCCCGTGTTTTGTGATTTTTCCGGTCTATCAGATTATTCATGATTTTTGAACATCATAATTAATTACATACGCTGCAGTCCATGGAGTTGGTGCGAATGGCAGTAGTGAACGTGGATCGTACCCCAGACGAAGGTGTCATTGAGGCACTCCCGTTATCGTTTGCATTGCCAGCTGAGGTCTGTTCATAACTCTACTTCGTGATCCTTTTCCCCTTCGCTCTTTTTTTTTTTTCTATTCTTATTAATGATATTACCATCCACTACAGATGCACTCAAGGGAGGTTCTTCTATTACCATCACCCACTCGATCCAGACTACGTTCAGCCGAGATAGTCGATAGGGTCCAAAAAAGCTTTAGCCCTTCAGAGATATTTGATGCCAACGAGCTAAATGAGGTAACCTTCATGTCTTAACTTTGATGGTATATTTACATAATCGAAATTCTATAATTAAGAAATTGAATTCTCGTACAACAGGTTGAAGCATCAATAGGCCGCCAAGCATTGGCCAAATTTTTAGAGGGCTGGGAAATGGAAATTAGAAAGCGCCCAAATGGAATGCGTGATAAGGTATACATATAACAATTTCAGCCATTAATTGCAAATCTAGGGATTGTCGGATTGAGATTCCCAGCCCACCTGCGAATTACAACAGAGAAATCCATAAAAACATTACACCACAAAATCCTTATAGATCCATGTTATATA
Source organism: Lobelia cardinalis (assembly GCA_028566635.1). NCBI lineage: Eukaryota > Viridiplantae > Streptophyta > Magnoliopsida > Asterales > Campanulaceae > Lobelia > Lobelia cardinalis. The sequence goes on from JAOWAN010048033.1 coordinate 6,381, forward strand.
TGATCATGCTCTCACAAATCTTAAGAAAGTGTACCTAGATCATGTTAACATGACCCTAAATGTGTATCTTGCAGTTCTATTTTCACGAAATGTCGAAGAAAACACTTCGATCGTTGGCCGAGGTGAAAAGGTTCATCTGGCAAAACACTTCTCGACAAGGTGCACCTCTCCAAATGGGTGCTATAGTAAATGGACGAGCCTCATTTGTAAGTATATCTTCCAATTCTAAATAAATATCGAGACTTATTATACTTAATGTGCATTTGACCTACACAAACAGACGCGCACACACACACATACACAAATACATTTTTATACTTGCTGCTTTAATCATCTTTTGAAAATGATTTTCATATGTCTTCATTAATTTTCCTATCATTTCAGGATGATGCTAAACCATCGGGGAGTGGCTCAACTAAGAGAAAGAGGGAACCGAAGACGCGTAAAACTAGTCACGACAAAATGACTGAAGCTGCCTACAACAGTATTCAGCCGATCAACGAGCCAGATGATGATCAGACACAAGTCATACAACAACTCTCACCTAGATCAAGGGAGAAAAAACTTCAAGAAGTTCAAAATTTCTTGAATGAAGCATTTATGATTCAACGAAGGACGGATCATAAGAGTAAGTCAAAGGAGGATGATCAGATGCCGACCCAGTCAAAGAATCTCGATTGGGTCGGCTATGACCTAATTGTCAGAGACGAGCTTCCCGACTTTGAGGACGGATTGCCACCCTCCCCAGACAATCGTGAAGAACAAGATCCCGATTTGATTGATTCCATGGTCAATGAACTTCAAACCCCAGATGTTTTCATATAGTCGATTAGCTCTTTAATATATACAATTATTGTATAGGAGTAGCTATAATATTTGTACATTAATTTCCCCTAAAATATGAGAATATGAAAAAATTTCTTATCGTTTGGTCTGTCTCACAGTGAATGAACCTTTCTAAGAAAAATTATTAAGACCAAACAATGTTGTTAATAAAGAGAAAACATCAGTCAATTTATTGAGATATAAATAAAGAATTAATAAATGTTTGAGAAAATCTTGTTCCTATGATAGTTGACAAAGTAGTAAATATGCTAACAAATATACAAATTATAGCACCAAATCATAATTATATAATCGCGGTCAGATCAAGTGGGGGATTGAATAATTTTTGCAAATCATTTTTGTGAACTTCTAAATGTTGTTATTGATATAATAAAAAAAATTATAAATTACTCCATCCGTTTCACAATAGTAAACATTTTAAAAGTTATAAATTATTCTAAAATAATTGTCCTTTTAAAAATTTATGCTCTATTTTTTTCAGAATTGTCATTTACTCTCAAACCATTAATGAAGGAAGAATTTGAAAAAAATTTTAATTTTAAAGTATTAATTGAAGGGTAAAATAAAATATTAAAAGATGATTAGGTAATCTTAATTTTTGAGCTCCATCTTAAAAGTTTTACTATTATGAAACGGTCCGAACGGATGTAGTACAAAAAAATAATAACAGATAGAGTTGTACGTGAGCCGAATCGAGTCGAATTTTTACGAACTCGAGTCGAACTTTTTATATTTTCTTACGAGTCGAGCTTGCACGAACTCGAGTCGAACCTAAAATGAATGAGCTTGACTTGGCTCGTAACGAGGTCACAAGCTGCTCACGAGCCTCCATAACACTTTGCGAGCCAAAAATTTAATGAACCTTAACGGGTTTTTACGGACTTTTTAGCGAGTTTTGACGGGCTTTTAACGGATCTTGACGAGTTTTTGTGAGTCTTTAATTATGAAAATTATTAAATATGTTATGTTATGCATAATGACTAACCTATTGCAGTAGTAATGTACTTATATTATAAACTATTTATGAAAATTAGAATGGAAAAATAGAAATTTTGGACTTTGGATCATTATTCAACTTATAATTTTGTCATTTTATTTTATTATTTTTGTGCTCTAGTCCACTCTAATTTTCTTAAATAAAAATATTTATAAGCATGTTAAAAAAATTATCAACAATAATAATTTACTTATGAATTAAACAAAATAGAAATTATAGATTTGAAGTTTGTTCCTTTAAAATATTAAAAAATAAATAAACTACAAACTACAATAATCCAATTTCATATAAATTATAAATATATAAATGTAAAATATAACGAGTCGAGTCGGCTCGCGAGTCACGCAAGTCAAGTCGAGTCGGAATCGCAAAATATAATGAGCCTAAAATTTATGTTTGACTTGACTCATGAAAGCACTGCGAGTCGAGTTGAGACGAGTTTAAACGGATCGAGCCGAATCGAATCTACAAACTGGTTTGGCTTGTGTACAGCTCTTAATAGAGACCTCAAAATGTGATACGCTCATCCTACATAAAGACTTCCTATTGAATCCCTAGTCTTTAACAAAATGACACAATGACTACTCAATTAATTATCGGATGGAAAGAATTGGAATCGAAATCAACTTTTACTAGATTAATGACAATTAGATATCTTAATAATTATAGAAGATAAATAATTGAGTCAATAACATTAACAAATAGGTAAACTCTTAATCTTAATGCATAGCCTATGATAAGCAACAGAAATTTGAAAGGAAAAAAATTCACAAAATCCTCAATATTTCTGATTTTTCAAAAATATACAACAATTATTATGAAATTAAATGAAATATTTATGGATATTGTACCTTTGTAGTTTTTGATGAAATGAATTGGGCTCCCGTGTTGAGAAACATTCTCCGTTCCATCATTTTTGACCTCTTCATATAATCGTAGTGGCTAAGACAAAACATCTTGAATAAGAATAACACATAAGCCTTCATAAATTTTACCGTACAAATAAACATGATCTTGTGATTTTAGTATTAAAAATATAATCTAGAAAAAAAGACTATGTTATGGAGTTGTTTGAATCAAAACACCAAAAGTTCTTACCATCAGGCTCAAATCAAGGTGTTTCATGAAGCAGTTTTCCTTGATTTGATCGAGTTGGAAGAGTTCCTATCGGATGAAGAAACTATTACTCAACGAAATCACTAGAAAATGTAAAGACGACAAAACTGACTACACATGGCGTAATTGATGCTAATGGGGTTAAGCAAAAGGCCATTTATATACTAGAAAAGGCACAAAAAAGGAAAATACCGAGAGAACATTCTCGATGTGCCTAATGATGCAACATTGCCAGTTGTCTAAGTCAATAATCATATTTGATATTTTCCTCGCGAATATTTGCACGTTTGTTTTGAAAGCAATGAAAATATTGCCTTTTCCAATAGTGACAATTTAATATCGGGATATCAGTTTGGATGGCATATATATGTTGACTACAACATACCATTTTGCAACTTTCATGTAATTATGAAAAGATACATAATTGAGAATTCTAATCGATAGGGCTGGATTCATTCGAGCCATGGCTTGTTGGTAATTAGTTCTATATTAAATCAAATATATAAACTAAATTTGAGAAATTAAGCTAATAAAAATCTGACAAATATGAGCATATATAATGGTGGAAATTATACCTAATGGTGCCTTTATCATCTAAAGAGTTATATATAATCGATCCTGTTGTGAATAGATTCTTGTTGGATTGATGAACAACGTGATTAGACATTAATCGTAGGGAGAAAAGACGTAAAGTAAAGAACACAAAGTTTAGGGAGAGAGTGGAGCCGTATTCTCATTAATCTGATGGGCGAATCCCTTTCAATAAATAGGGAGCCCTAGGGTTACAGCTTACACAAAGGACCCTGTACTATGGAGTCTATCTAAAAATAGTCATCCATCTTTAAGATATTTACAACAGATCCACATTAAATGACGACATTTATTCTATATAACATTAATTTGTGTCGTTAAAAAAATGAAAAAATGGTAGAAGAATTGAGATTAATTAGGATGATGTCGAATTAAGATTCATCAAAGACATACAAGTGCACGATTTCTTATTATTTATATGGTTTTGTTAGTGTTCAAAGTTTGTTAAGAATTATGTATTTTATTGTGCTTTTGAGTTAAAAAATTTTCTTAAAGCTCCAAATGATTTGTTTAAGAGTAAATTAATTTTGACAATTATAACACATCGTTCTTCTAGGTTTTGTGTTTTAGAAAAACCTTACCCAACGTCTTGTAATCTTTAGTTTATTTCTTGTGAAAAGTGTTATTTATCAATTTTTTGGTTGATCAACGTTATGTGTTGGATGGTAAAGGGCATCGGGTTGAGGAAGATTATGGGTGCATTTGGACGGTTGGTTATTTATTTATTTTCGTGTGTGATTTTGAAAAATTTTGGTTTTTTTACCGTCCATCTAATTTTTTCTATGCCTAAAATGCTCTTATAGAACAGTGATAAAAAACCAAAATAAGCCTTCTTCTCCGTCAGAGTACATGCTACCCCTGCCCCAACCCCTCATAGCTACTCCACTAGTCAACGTGACTTACAAATATGACCCACATCTAATCCCGTTTCAACCCGTATATCATAAAACTCTCCTTCCAATCATGAGTGGCAAACATGACCCTCGCTCACCTACTCGGGGCCAGTTAATGCCAAGTAGACCTGCTCCAATCCACGGCTCGATTCGAAGTGGAGATCCATCGACTTTGCAAGTAGGTGCTTCGTCCCAGGTAATATGTTTTGGTCATGATCCATGTGCTTGGTATTGATTTTGGATTCCATCCATCTAAATATTCGGAGGGTAATTGAAGCGGAGGTTGACTAGTGGGAAGAGGAGGGAATTCGACCCGAATTTGTAAGTGTGTGAGGAGGAGAGGAAGAAGTAGCCGATGAAGTTGTGGTGGGAGGAGTTTGGCAGGGAGTAGATGCCGAACCAATCCAGTTTGGAGGGAGAATCAACTCTGGACCAATGAATCGTAATTGGGTCGTCCCATTTTTCTAAATCAACTTCGCTCTCATTGTGCTTGATCTGTGTTTGATGTTGTTGATGTTATCGTTGCCGTTGAGATTGGTGGTGGGAGTCGTGTTTCTTCGTTGCCGCTATTGATGGTGTTGGAGAGGAGAAGATGATGGTGGTGTAGGGCGTTGGTGGTAAGAGTGGGTGTGGAGGTGATTAAAAGAAAAGATGAGAGAGGGGAGAGAGAAGTTGGTAATGGAAGAGAGGAAAAGAGTTATAGTGGGAAAGAGATAAAATAATAACTAAAAAGTAGAATTTTGAATTAAAGTATGTAGGTATTACCGTATTAGGGAATATGGGTAGTGGTAAAATAGTAAATATGTAAGAAAAAATGTAGGGTGATATTTTTGAAAACTTAGGCAGTGAATAAAGAATCAAAGTTTTTTTTTTTTCAAAAGCGGGAAAATAAATGTTGCGAACAAAGCCTATGTGTGTTTAGATGGATTCATTTTGGTTTTTGAGACTGTACACAATGCCACAATGATGCACTAAGTAGAGAGAAATTGTTCCGAATGAAGGGGTGGGGGGAAGACCATAAGAGTAGATTGTAAAGCTCGCAGTCGCACAACCAAGTTCTAAACATGCATACAATTTTGAGGTCGATAAATCTGAATTTGGGCGATGTCCGACCAAAAGTTCTATCACAAACAATATTTTCAATCCTCAAACTAGAAATTCTAGTTAAACCAAAACAATCGTTACGAACTATTTTAGGGGCTTGGTAATAACAATAATAAAATTATAATACGAAATTCTAACCTACATAACAACCAAGGGTTTTCTGCTTTGACCAAAAATAAAACTTGTTTGTGGTACGATCACAATAGACAAGAGGATAATTTCCAAAAAAAATTAAAGGGGAGAAACATAATATTAATTAACCTATCTTCATCCATCCAAAGGAAAGACACCCTTAATTAAAAATGTGATCTCCAACACAAAAAAATACTTAGATGCAACAAAAATGCACATCACAATATAGATTCAACGACACTACACTAAAGATCCAACATAAAACATCAATGTGTTTCACATTATTTACAAAAATGCCACCGCATTTTTTGAACTTCAACGTATTTACAAAAATATCACCAATTTTTCTCCCCTTTGAGATCTAATTATAGCTATTATTTTCTTCTAATCTAATGATTTCTATTAGTTCTTATTTATTATTTACTAAGTAGTACTCCCTCCATTTCAATTTAAGTGTCTCATATCCATTTGCACAAAATTTAAGTAACGTAAATTTAGTGGATATAATCAAATGAAAAGTGGGTCTAAATGAAATTTGTGGACATGTGCAACACTTTTACCGGATAAATATCCCAAATCAAATTCTAACCCAACTCAAATTTCCAATCGAATCTAAGCACAAAAAACAATCTTCAAAACCTCTCGTAACAATAATTCTTCTCTCTCTACAACTTGCAAGCTTACCAATTTTTCTTCTGCATCAATGGCTACTGGAAAAGAAAACAAAGTGATCGGCATATCCTTAGGCGCAACATTCAGCTGCGTCGGTGTATCGGTAAACGACCCCTCCGTTCAAGCGTCTAATCGGCCGCCGATACTCCAACCCCTCCGTTCAATCCGACATGAAGCGCTAGCCTTTCAAAATCATCCCCGGCCCAGGCGACAAGCCCATGGTGATCGTCAATTACAAAGGCAGCAATGGAAACAGTTCGACCTAGAAGCGATCGACATAGACTTGGGATCGACCGTTGGTGGGACGCACGGGTTTACTAGCAGGCGCTTGATATGGCCATCATTGTGGACTCAAAAAAAAGGGGGGAGAAATTCATGGTTATCTCGTAGTTGCTTGAACTCATTTGCAAGTTTGCAGTGAAAATTGGGAGAAACCAAAAGAGAGGAAAAGGAGGAAAGGGGCTTGGAGGTCGAAAGAAGAATCTTATTATTGAATGCTAAATAAAAAAGGAGTAATGATAATGTAGGTGGAATTGGGCCTGCTGGTGACACCAGCAGACCCTAGGGGTGGGCAAAAAAACCGAAAATCGAAAACTCATCCGATCCGAACCGAATCGAAAAAAATCGAGTTGACCAAAAAGTCAACAAATCGAACTGAAAACGAACCGGACCGATTTGGTTTGGTTCGGTTCTCGGTTCATCCATGTAAGGAATCGCGGTTAACCGAACTGAACCGAATATATATATTTAATATTATATATTTTATATAACTATTAATAAATATAAGAAATATATTAAAAATAAACTTCTTTTAACCTAAACCTAACCGTGGCTGAACGATTTCTCACTTCTCAACCCTAATGGCCTAAATCCCATCTCTCTCTAGTCCCTCTCTCTCAACGGCCAACGCCGCCCCCTTCCTGAGCTTTCTCCCTCGTCAACGTCGCGCCGCCGCCATGACCTTCCTCCGCCAAGGTAAGTTCCTCTATCTTTGTCTCTCACCTTATCTCATATCTCTATCTCTCCCTCTCACTCTTTCCCCCTTCATTTGAGTATAATATCTGGGGATTTGAAGAATGGTGTATGTAATCACGGATTCAATCACCTTCCTCCGCTTCCACTACGCCAAGGTATGTTCCCTCGTCTTTGTCTCTCATATTATCTCATATCTCTATCTCTCCATCCTGTTTTTGGGCTTGTACTTGTGGATTCTGTTGCAAAGCTATTTTTCTTGTTCATTTCTAAATGTCATTGTGGATTGTTCTTGTGAAGAGGTTAGTACTTAATACTATAGCAGCAGGCTCAGGATATGGAACTGAAGTCAGTTAGGGCTTATGGGTCTTGCTTGAGTTTGCA
>JAOWAN010048053.1:0-14080 GCA_028566635.1 Lobelia cardinalis
GAAACTTGTCGAAGGACTTGTTAATGTAACCAAGCCACCTATAAAACAGAGCAGAACAGAACAGAAGAAGAAATAGAAGTACACTATGAAAAATTATGGCATCGACAAAAGAAGAGCCTAAAAACTGATAGCAAACGAGGATCAGGCCAAGACTAATAATAAGTACTATAATGCTCCAATTCTTATAGGGTTTTACAGTTGAAACTTCTGAAGAAGTCAAAATCTAGACTAGTGGTCTTTTCATGGATTAAATATGACAATTTCTTGATCAGGTCTTTGTTGGAATTAAAAAAAAAAAAGTAATATTGTGGAATTGTACATTTCCAACAAGACTTGCTAACGAGCGTCTCCGGACAACTTGTTGAGAAAAAACATATTAAATATTACAATTTGTGATATTTAAAAAAATATTGCATTTATATACCTGAGGGGATGGGAAACAGTAACCCATTACGTATATGAGGCAGTCCTATCAAGACTATCATCTTAAAGTGTATATATGGAGTACTTCCAATGGTGGTTCTTTTAGCCGGTGATACATATTCGCATCGGCCATTGTCATCTTCGCCAACTTGTCCGCCATCATATTAGCTTTTCGAAATATAGGTTTCACTTTTTAGTGCCAATCACGTTTGAGTAATTTCCAAATTTGAGCCAAGATGTCTTAGTGCACACTGCTCCTTAGACACAGGGCTCGCAAACCTTCCACCACCTCCAAGTTATCACATTGTAAGATGTATTGCAAGTTTTTTTTTAAAAATTAAAATAAATAAATAAAAAGTTACTGATGAGGCATGTGAGATACATTTCCTGAACTGACACGGTGAAAAGTGAGATACTGAAGAGGCATGTGAGATCCATTTCCTGAACTGAAGCTCAAATCTTGAGTTGGGCCTGTGAAGTGTTGAATTTGCTGGTTGAAATGTTGGGCCTTTGAAAGTTGAGCGAAAGTCCCTAGTTGGGTGCCTCCCTCACACTATGTTACCGTTCTAAAGTCCAAAATAATTTTGTTGAGGGACTTGGGAGTAGGGGTGTTAATACGGGCGGGGACGGGTTATATTGAAAGAAGCTGCCTCAACTTCTAGCTCTAGGAGCTCTATTTCGTATATTGGAGGGAAATGGGCAACAAGAGATCTTTCCCTGCCGAAGTGAAACGAAGAGGGAGTCACCCACATTTGGTGCACTTTGCGAATAAATACGATTTGGGTCTTCCTGATCAAAATCGATGCCCAAGTCGAATCGGCTTACCTCTTCTTTGGGAATATAGGTCCCCGCCACCATTTCCCTGCGTGAAGTACTCGTTAGTTTGCAAGCAGATCGGAGAAATGCGATAAGATCACAAAGAAGTAGGCGGGGATGAGTCTTTCTTACGATGACACAACTGCCCAAGGTGCATGCACGGTTAAAGCGGAAGGTAAACTCATATTGGTCAAAGTAGTTTTTGTAGTGTAGCTATGGGCTCTGAGCTAATTAATTGCGTATTATAGGTACGTGAGTTTCCGTCTGTATGTGAGCCTGTACTGATTGGAACTTCACAGTTTCTTAAGACTTGTTTTACAGTTTCAAGTTCTCTTTCTTATATTGTTGACTCCTTTGAGATTCTTCAATTGCGTACCGTCGACCAAATACCAGTGTATGATGCTGTGGGACGTCGACATCGTGCCCTCTCTTCACACCGTGAATTCTATCAACTCTTACGCGGTTTTATATTTTTTTCAACCCGTTCACATCGCATTGCATAAGGTAATTCATCCGCACCGCCTTACCCACGGTTTGGTGGGGCGGATTATGCGGTTTTTCCAATTCTGTCAAGATTTTTCAATTTTTTAAATCAACTTGAAAATTAATTGGAATTCATGCTTGATCATTAGTGATGCCACAATTTGATCCAAAATTAAAAATCTAAATTAGCAGAAAATTAATTACTTTCATAAATCATGACATTAAAAGGAGTAAAAATACAACCCATAACACATTTAATCACTAAAATTAAACTAAAACTGACATATAAATTTCAAGTTTTTATTCTCTACAATAAATCAAATGTGAGTCAAACACAACCCTTAAGACATTTAATCGCTAAACGAGACGAGTATTAGAGTAATATTTATGTATTATGTATTATGTATGTAACGTACAAATAAAAAATTTTAGTTTTTAATTAATTTCTTATGCGGGTATGCGGGTGAATCCGCATAAAATTAGTCAAACCGCTTATCCGCACCGCATAAATATTGAACCGTCAAAATCGCCCCGCCTAATCCGCCAAACAATTTAACCGTAATTTTACAATTTTAGCGGTGTGGTGTGGTTCAGCGGATCGAACCGCATAACTAACGGCCCTACTTGGGAGGATGCGTACAAAGTTGATAGACACTAGGGCGAGTACATTTAGGATTAGAGTGGCGTTCAATCCGATTCTTTACAAATTTCGTTTATTTAAATGAAGTTGAATGAGTGGTGCTATTTATTATTATAAAATTTTTATCATCGTTTATAATTTAGATAAAAATACCTCTATCATTTATCGTCATAAATTTTTTACTTCACTCGATTATCATATAATCACTTTAATACTTTTAATTTAATATTTATACATTTAAATTCTTAATTTTTATCATTGAACCACAAAAATTTGATCATTTCCATGATTGATAATATTTGAATTCTAAGATAAAGAGATTCAATCATCATTAGTTATATCACTCCTCTTTTTCTTTCAATATTTTTATCTATATAATATCTTTATATATTATTTAATTATTTATATATTTAATTAAATTCATTTTTAGTGTAATTTTTTATTATTTAATTTTATTTATCTACTATATATTTTTAAAATTTTGAATGTATATCCTCGGACATGGATACACACTAGTATGTTGATATCAAATGATGTAATGTGAGAGTTAAAGTTTTTTAAAATTTGAATCACGAATTCGATTTTGTTCGATTTTAAGGTATCACGATATCAATATCACACCTTAATTTCATTCCATATCACCAATTTATAAAATAAACTTTTCATCTAATACTCCTATATTTAATACCATATTAAATTAACATTTTTATTTTCCTAATTAAACATCACATTAACTTATCCCCAAATAATTATTACGTTCTCTCATCTCCCATTTCTCATCTCTCATCTCTCGCAACCCAGTTTGAAACTTCTAGGTATTTCACCGGATGTCCCGTAGTTAGTCAATTTCTCTCTCTTCTCCCTCTAATTACTCATTTCAATTCCACATCATTTACAAGCCCGTTCCTGAGTAAGAGCCAAATGGTCGACCATTCAAAGCCCCTAAAATTAAGGGGGCCCAATTTATCTTTTAATCCGATTATTTAATCATAGATTTGTTTAATAAATTCATAATATAGATAATAATGATACAGTAATTCAAAACATTCTATCCGTTCCAAAATAGATGTTATCTTTTTATAGAGATGTTTTAAAATTAAGTGTTTATTTTTTTCTTTTAAACAAAAATGAAGAATTAAATCACAAGTTTTTTTTAACCACAACTAGAGTTTTCTTTTTCGTCCAAAAATTTTGTTAAATCAATTATTTTAATAAATATTTGTGTAATTCAAACTAAAACATCTATTTTGAAACGTAAAAGAATTATATCGGTTATAAAAATTTAATTTAATATCTTCATCTCAATTTCATTCATTAAATCTTTCATCAATAGTAACGATATGGCTTAACATATTTACGCCATTAGTATATTGAATCAAAATTATTTTAAAAATAACAAAATAATTTTAAAATGAACAAACGTAGAAAGTAAAAAATATTCTTTGACAAAAGAGTATTAATTTTCTATATATTAAGGGCCTAATTTTGAAGGTTAGCTTAGGGCATCCTAAATCGCTAGGACGACCCTGATCATTTACATCATCATTTACAAGTTCTTCGTCCTGATTTTTTTGCCTTCTTTTATCCTTCTTCCTCTTCTTCCATGCGGTAATAGTGCTCGAAGGGATTCGGGGCATCCTTCTTCTTTATTTTGCATAGTTTATCGACGCAAGCGAAAAAGTCGCAAATTTCTTATCATTGAACATTCAATTGAATTGTGGATCAATCGATACTTTGGAAGATTTATGCTTCATGTTCTTGTAAATATTTTGGTTCGTTTGGGAGAATGTGAACCTCGAATTGGTGATGAGCTTGTGGCATCAGTTTTCGCCCCAACCTCCAATGCAAAAACTGGTAAGCGTGTTCACCCGTTCGATTTTTTAAACATTGTTTGAAAAACAAAACAAAAACACAAGTTTTTTAAACACAAGTTTTCTCTCTATACCTATTATTTTTACATACCCCTATATCACCTTTATATCCTATCAAACATCACATCAAATCACAACTATCATCCTCTCTTTCTTTCTCTCCATCACTATCATGTAATTTTTCCAAATTTAAAGGGCAAAATTGTAAAACTCTTACAAAACCAAAATCAGCACAAACAAAAACAAAACATATTAAAAAACTTCACGTCCAAACGCACCTAAGACTTTTTCTACTTTTTGTTTTTGGAACCCATGGTAGTGTAGGTTGCTCCCTGACGCACGGTCTCTCTATTTTTCTACGAGGAAAAAAAAATCCACTTCTCCCCCTCTCTCCTAATCCCAGTCATATGAGGAACCCAAACACAATTGAAAAAAAAATCGCACTTTATTGTTTCTATTTCGATAGGCTGATTAGGAGGAGGACGAAGAAAGACAGGACAGACATACATCGTACTTCCTTGTTTCTATTGCACATCGGAGAGAGTATGGCATTGCGATTTTGGAGTAGGAGCTTGTGGGTTTATAGTTTAAATGAGTTTGAGTTTGAGGACCCAGGGTCGGAAGAAAGTTTAGTTATGACGGAGAAAATGGTTTAAGCTTTTTTTGTTCTAAACACTACAAGAAAAAATCCTTATAGCGACGAAATCTCGTCGTTAAAATAAATTAGCAATGACATTCTGTTGCTAAACCCAGTCGCTTATAGCAAAGAAACCATTCCCCGTCGCTAAATTTCAGAGATTAGCAACGAAACAATATCCGACGCAAATATCAACGATAGTTTCAGCGATGGAAACCGTCGGTATAATTAAAATAAAATCATCAGAAAATAAATTTAGCATCAGAAATTCGTTGCTACATTAATTTAAAAAAAAATAAAAAATAGTAAATTCAGTGACGTATTTCTATCACTAAGTATTTCGTAAAGATTAAAATAATTTTAATTTACAACGATGAACTTCCGTCACTAATATTAATATTAAAAATAATAAAAATAAAATATTTAGTTAGTAAATAAATACAAAAATTCTTATTAATAATAAATATAAATATAAAAGTATCTAATTAATTTCCAAAATAACTAAAAATAAATATAAAATTCCTAATTATCAATAAAAGTGTTTATAATACAAAGGAGATCAAGAACTGAGAGGCATATTATCTCGGAGCATCTCATCAAAAAAGTCGTTATCGAGATTGAGCTGAAAAGTCACCAAGCTGATGAGAAGGACATACAAGTGGTGTCTGCAAGTGCTTACCAGAAACGTAATATGAGGATGGTGTCTCTTTATTTTGTTTTCTTTTTTAATTATAAAAATAAAAAAATATTCCAAAAATATTACATAAAATACAAAAAAATCTTGAGAAATTAAAAAAATCATAAAAATATAAAATAAATTTCAAAAATGATGGAAAAAACATGGGGAGGTGCCGTACAGATCTAGGAGTGTGAGAAGTACGAGCTGAAAGGCTCCCATATTGTTTGGAGGGCATGGGGAATAGATGCCAAACAAACCTGACCCTTATCTGAGCGATGGAATGTGTCACTGAATTTTTCGCTTAATTGAGCGACGGAAATGTAAATCAACGACAGACTTTTTTCAACTTAACAACGGATTTTCGTCACTGATTTCTCTGACATGTTATTGATGAGGGTTACATGTATGCAGCGATGACTATTGCAAATTTAGCGACGACGACTTTCCATCGCTAATTCAATGCCTTGTAGTAGTGAAAATTCGTGTTTCTTGATATGAGTTTGAGCTTGTTGAGTTCAATCTCAAATATTTATGCTTTTAGCCTAATGAAGAATTATGCTTGCGATGGGAGGAAAGTGACTGGAAACCTCCAATTGATGTACCGGAGCCTAATAAAAATGTAGCTGACTAACACTAGTACGTAGAAGGAAGAAGAAGTTGAGGACAATAGATCTCTGAGTCTCAGCCAACTTCCAAAAATTATAAATTAAGGGGACCCTTACATAAGGGCAGTTTTATCATTGCAAATAAAATATAAAATCAATCAAATTATTCTATCTAAAATTGTGAATAATATAAAATCACACAAAAGTGCATTTCTAATTAAAACCTAAGTATGTTGGGAAGGACAAAGAGAGCAAAAAATAATTACAATATCATATCTTGCCACTTTGCAAGTGATCCAATCTTTAGTATATATAGCAATAAGATCAAATATATTGTAAACTTTTATATAATGTACTTATTTATTGCCTCTAGAATATTCCCAACTAGAAAGAACTCATTCCTCCTCCCTAACATACATACGGAGGGAGAGAAATGTTAATCCAAACCAATATCATCATATGTAGTATATATGATCGTATGTACTCACAAATTAAATATGACATTTTTATATCATTTGTATGATCATCTAAAATTATTAATTTTTATTTATCATCCATATATATGTTTTTTTTTATCCTAAGAAGGCGTGAAAAGAGATTAAACCTATTGTAAAACCGCTGCTCTATCACTGGACAACCCTTAGAGTTCCATATATATATATATATATATATATATATAAAAAACGACATTTTAGGCCCCAATGTTTGACCACTTTGGTATTTTGGGCCCCCAGGTTTCAAAGTTGGTGATTTGTCCCTGATGTTGCAAAATTGCAGCAAACTAGGCCTTTTTGCAGCAAACCAGACCCCAATGTTTGACAACTTTGGCATTTTGGGCCCCCAGGTTTCCATTTATAAGATAGATATTGGGGATCAAAAAGATAATTTATAATATTTTTTTTTCATATACACCATATTAATATATTTTATATAATAAATAAAACAATATCACACCATATAATATTTTCTCGTTCGACCATAAATTACAACAAATCAAACGTCCGGGTCATGTGTAAGTGCCAACTGTATCGACCTTGTGATGTAAAGATGGATTCTGCATGCTGGCAAAAATCTCCAAAATTGGAATCTCATTAATTACGGAGATGGTTTATGATTACCCAAAAATGGTTTAACTGATGAGTTGGGTTGGGGAGACAGACAGTTTATGCCAAAGTTTTGATGTTGAATTTCCGTATATCGTCCATCTTCTCTCTTTTAACCCCACTTTTACCCAATTACCCCCTGTCCATTACTCCACTTGCTGCACGCAGAGTTGCAGACTCCTCCCGTGCCTTGCGCGCTCATCTGTTTCTAGTACTACACCTAAATCCATTATATACGAGTATTCAACTTTTGGATATTTTATTAATTTTTTTGTTAATTTTTTACTTTAAACTTGCGAAAGATTCCACTATTTTATCTTTATTATTTTTCTACTTTTTTTACTTTAATTATTATAAAATAAAATTAAAAATCCCTATAAATCAAATTTCTGATCCAACACAAGTCTCAAGAATGAAGGAAATTATTTGGATGAATAACAGAAGAGTAATATGTGGAGGATTACCACCGGTAGCCAAGCCAAGAGCAAGGAAAGTAGAAAAAAAATTATCGTTTTGACAAAAATATTAAATTCTAAACCCTAAAATCGACAAAGTGTAGATTTTATATTGGGACCGGCCCATTTTGATCCGAAACCATTTAATGCGCAATATTCATGGTTTCGCCATGATGTAATAAAATGCGTTTTTACTAGTTTTGTTAGTAATTACAGAGCTAATAACTTTTCGTAGGAAAATTAAATTCAAATTTCATAAATTGATTTATTTTTAAAATTACTATTCAAACATGGACTTATCTCATTTGTAACGTTTTTGATAAATTTTCATATTTTTATATTTTATTTCTATTTTTATTTTTTAAATAGGTTTTGAGTTATTCTAATATTATAAATATATAATGTAGTTTATGGACATAAACACTTTTTTATTTTAATAATATTCTTTGGGGCTTTTCTTATCTTTGTTTGTTGGATTTCGAATTGATTGCTCTTTAGAAGTTCATTCGAAGAAACTAAATCATGTTCACGTTTCTGTTATGCATTTATATTTATAATCTTAAATAATACTTCATTCGTTTTATTTTAATTGTATATAATAGCAATATATTGTAAAAAAAAAAAAATTGGTTTAAAAATAATTATAACGAAACGAATAGAATATGCTAAATTTATTTTATTTTGAAATGCAATGACTAGAGCTGAAAATTGGAACGAAAATTCTGATTTTCGCCGAATCCGATTCGAAAATTTCCGATTTTGGATTAAATATTTTTTGTCCGAATTCCAAATTTCCGATTTCCGATTTTTTCGAAATTTTTCGGATCGAAATTGGAATCAGTTTTGAAATTTTCGGAAACACTTTTTATTTCTATAAACTAAACATTTCATAACATATGCATAACTTTTTATTTTTTTTTTACTTATTTTTATTTTTTATGTAGTTTAAAATTTTACAAGTATGTAAGGCTCTATACTTAAAATTTATGAAATATACATTTGAAAAGAATATGAGATATACTTTAGTAAGTATTACTTTCTATATTAATTTTTTTAAAAAAAATATATTGTAATTATAAAATATATTTTGCCTCCTTCAGATATACAGATATATTACAAATAAGTTAAAAGTTTTATAAATTTTATGAAAATAAATTTTCGAGTGGTTATGAATTTTTTGATTTAGTTGTAGTAATTTAAGTATTGATTTTGGTTTGTCTTATCTACTTTTTCTCTATGTAATTGTTCTATAAATAATTTTCTAAAAATATTTATGATCTCAAAAAAATTCGAAAAGTTCCGAAATTCCGAAAAATTTCCAAAATTTTCGAAATTTGAAAATTTCGAAATTACGAAAAAATGCATGCTTGCGAAATCGGAACGTATTATAGATTTTCGAAATTTTTTGGATGGAAATTGAAATTGATTTTTCCATTTCAAATTTTTTTGGAATTTTTTCGAAACACTCTATTTCTGATCCGATCTGATGAGAGAACCCTTAATCAATGGACATGATTAAGAACCCTTTCACCAACGGAAGCGAAGGAACGGTAATGAAATATGGGCGGCTAATTGACCCTACAAACGTGATTATTTAAAAAAATCAAAAAGATAAAAAAGTGAATGCTATTAAACCCTTAAGTTGCGATTAACCTAAGAAATCAATAAAGAAATTAATTTGCTCAAGAATGAAAACAATCCAAGAACAAAAGAATTCAAAGGGTACGGAATTTTCAAAAGAAATTTGGGAGTAAAGCAAAGCTTTAACAACGTAATTTATGAGCCAAAAACTGAATTTTTGTAACTACAATGAAGCCTATATATAGGCTGAAATTAAGTCCTAATCAAACTAGGAAAGAAAGACTAAATAAAGTAATAATCCTAGAATAAAAATAAAATAAACACTATCAAAATCCTAGCACAAATAAGACTAAAATTCTGCTATAAATAAAGAAAGTAAATATGCTCGAATTCTGCCCAGATCTGAAATCTGCTCTCCTTTTCCGTTGAGGACTCTAAAGTCTGTCTGATGGATCATCGCTTGGTCACTTGCTTGCTAGTCTGTTGCTTGGTCGCTGCTATCCAACAAAACCAAACGCGTCATTCTCTTGTTCGCCAACCATGCCGAGAGAGATAGCTCGACGGTTTCCTTGCTCGCCAACCAATTTGCTTGTCGCAATCAGCTCGCTGAAGGCAGTAATCAACTTCCTTGTCTTTGCTCGTGTGACTGGTTCTCGCAATTCTGATGAAGTGGTTGCTCGCCTGGGCGACCACTCATCACGTTCCGTCCGATTTTCAGCCCTAGCAGTGATTGTTCATAATGAAAAATACGGTTAATAAAGTTTTGGGAAAAGTGCAATAAAAATCACTCAATTATACCAGTTTTTCAAATTTAGTCACCGAAGTATTTTTTTTTATTATTCAATGTTATCGAACTTTTATTTTTCTGTTGAAAGGCCACTCTGTTATATTTTACAGTTAAGAGGTCGTTAAGTCACTTATTTTGAAGGGTAAAATGGTCCATAACATTAAAATTATAATTTTAAAGTAGGAGGGTGTATTTTGAAACTTTTAAAGGATAAAAGTTATATTTTCTAGTTATATATACTCTAATTGAATATTATTCTAATTAAATTTTACATTAATTCCTTAATTAAAAATTATTTTAATTAATTTTCTACTTTAATTAAATCTGTAATTAATTTCCTAAAAATAATACTTTAATAATTTAATTAATTCTCTATCTAAAAGCTGCATTGCTCACCTCTTGATCATAAATCAAAATGCTGCAGATTCTTTATCCTTGCTTCATAAGTGCAGACAAATGCTGGGGATTATTTGGGCAAATATCAAAGGTAAAAGAGAAGGCAGAAACCTCCTAAAACTATTTTTCAAGTAGCAATAATATACACATATCCTTGCAAACCGTAATCCTTTTTTCCTAAATTCGATCATACTGACCAATGAATTAGAGAGGATTCCGGTTAATCTTTTCTTTGGGAGCTCCAATTTAACAACCCTACCAGAGCCAGTTATGTCATTCAATCCAAGGGAGGAGGACAAATTGCAACTAATGCCAACCCAATTACAGCAATTGGAGACTGAAGACGAAGAAAATTTGTAAACCAGCCATCAAGGGGTGATTCCAAAGCATTCATGAAACTATACAACGCCCTCAAATCACTTGAATTGCAAGTCAGATTCTGAGAGTAAAGAAACTGAGCTTGTACAGAAAATCCAACAACTATAGAAATTACACATAACTCAAATTTTGTAGAAATGGAGAACGATCGTAGTGGCGTAGCCCCACAAACTGGCTGCTACAAATGCGGCCGCCCCGGCCACTGGTCTCGCGACTGCCCTTCCAACCCCAACTCTAACTCTAACGAAGATGCCTCAACGAAATCCACGCCTTCTCGGTCATTCAAGAACGTCGCCGGCGGTGGGGGTGATTCTTCGAGACTGCCTCTACAGTAGCTCCATGAAGAATAAGCAAAGGTGGGAGGATTCCTCAGATTGACCGAAGATCAGATTGAGAACCCAGATCTGGTTCCCGCCATCGCTTCTCTCTCAGCCGACAGCTCCTCACCTCCCTCTCCGGTGCGGCTGGTGTTGGGGGAGTGGGAGAGCAAGGGGGGAGGGGGAGACGAGAGGGGTGGGGTGGGGTGGGGGTGGGATTGGATTTTTTTCTTTTCTCTTTTATAAATTAAAATTTGGATCATTTTTATATTAAATTAAATATATATATAAGTTCATAAAAAATTGATTTTTTTTAACTTTTAAAGGGTAAAACATATTTATTATTATTTATTAATTATTACAAACATAATTTTTCTGTTTTGAAAATTTCATAATACACCAATCTACTTTAAAATTATAATTTTGATGTGATGGACCATTTACCCTTCAAAATAATTGACTTAACGACCTCTTAACGGTAAAATATAACGGAATGACTTTTCAACAGAAAAATGAAAGTTCGATGACATTGAATAATAAAAAAAAATATTTCGGTGACTAAATGTGAAAAACCCGTATAATTGAGTGATTTTTGTTGCACTTTTCCCTAAAGTTTTACATTGCAATATTGCTACAGAATTAAGAAGATTCAAGCTAGAGTACTTACGTGCATATTTGCTGCCTGCCCTGAATTAAATTCCCTTTTGTAGAACTAGGGCATAACAATATAACGAGATGAAAAATGGGCTATCAAATGTAAAATTGAAATGATGACGGAAAGTAAAATTTGAGTTGATTTAAATTTAATATAATTTTTAACTCTCAAATATAAAACGAGATACTCCCTTTTATTTTAATGATTCTAAAAGCCACATTTTTCACTCGCGTTATATAGTTGTTATAGATAATTAAATTGAAGCGGACGAAGAATTAAATTTTTATTCTTTGTTATTCCACTTTCATCCACACCGGGAGTCTATGCTTTAAGAGCACTAGGACGGGGAGGGGGGCCGAATCCGCAAGATGGGAAGGGATGAGCTAATGCTAATGTACGTACCATTTCCAGGACACTTCTAGCTCGCGTCAGATGGCCACTGCAGCTGAACGTACTGTACTTTGAGTCGTCCACCATCATAACCCCATTTTTCACTCATGTTATACAGTTGTTATAGATAATTTACGGTTATATTGGTTCAGGGCAGAGTCAGTGAAAACTGTCGGGGTTACAGTCTCAATCTTTTAAAGAATTAAGGTAGGTGTTCTTATGAGCTAAATTCAGTGGCAAAATAGGTAGTAGATTTGAAACAATACTAAGGTTAGACTTTTGACAGGCTTGATGAGGAAGTTTTATTTATCCAATGCAGTGGATAGCTTCTTGTGATCACCAGGATTCGTCCTCCTACTCAGCGAGCGGAAAGCGATTCCACCTTTTTAATACAAAGGTAGGAAATGAAAGAGTATCTCTGGTCTCTCTCTCTCTCACCTATGATCGGTGCTGGTACGTACGTAAGTAGTGATAATATTGGGGTAAAATATACTTGTAGTCCGTACGAACTTGGTACAGGATCGAGTGGTAAATAGTGAAAAGAGATCCATGGTTCGATGATCATTCACCGGCCCCGCCTTTCATGAGAGCTAAGCTAGCTAGCTGTTACAAAGGCCCTTTTTAAAGTTTTACCCACTGTTTGTTTGTTTGTTTCGTGCCATGCCACCCTAAAATTGACCTCTTCTGCCCCCATTAAATGACCTGCGTTTAATTTGCCATGCACCTATACGCAGCACACTGCACACTACTACGTGAGTACTCCCCTTATAATCCTTTGTATAAATACTAAAAAATAAAATTATATATATTTTTAATTATAAAAAATATATATTATTTTACATATATTTTTTAATTAACTAAGTTAAAAAATAAAAAAAATTACACATTCCCCCATCACTCCTCTCTCTCTTCCCAACACACAACCACTCACACATATTCTTTGTTCCCTCTCTCCCCCCCCCCACCCACACACACACACCCACACTAATTTCAACCCATCCCTCAAAATTTGATCCTCAAAATTTGTGCACAAATACTAGTACCGCCGGATCTCCCTCTCTTTCGTACCCATCGTCAAATTCGTGCAATTTTAATTAATTTGATTAATTAAAATTTAACTTAACAGTTGAAAGTTTTTTACTTGAGTTTTGACAAATTCATATTCCTGCAATGATTTGAATATATGTATGTATAATATAAGTTTGTTCAGTTGATAAACGGTAGAATGAATAGTAATTATTTAAAAATTAATCGATCGTAACCATCAATTTTTATTACTATTCATAAGACTCTATTAAAACCTTATGTGACCCATGTATATATGTGCACATCAATCCAACTCGTGAGCAGTGGGTTTCGAATTAATGATGTCACTTTTACAACCATTTTTCTAATCTTTGCATGATACTTAATCAAGTTAATAATTTTATTAATTTAATTCGGTGGATACTTTGACTATTTAATATTCTCGACCACTTTTTAAGTTTAATGTTATTTATCATTGTTAGTGTAATCCAGGGATGTTACCCGTGGTGTTACCTCTGGTATTTTGTGCTACCCTGGATGTTACCCTGACAGTCAAATGCTGCCCAAAGTAAAAATAATAATTTCATATTTCTTTCTCATAATCTTTTATGTACTAATGTACTAATATTTGTTGGTCAGTTTTTGCATATTATCCAGTCGTTTTGCAGGTTGTAACATGTTAATTTAAAGAGCTAAAATATAGGAAGAAGTTGGATGAAGTTTAGAGTTATGGATTGAGTGGATTTCTTTGTTGGGTTGAGGAGAAAAACGTGGGAGACTTTGTCAAACCCACTTCTTACTGAATTCTCTCACATGTACAAGGCCAAGGAAGCTCAAG
>JAOWAN010048093.1:0-14073 GCA_028566635.1 Lobelia cardinalis
GATGCAGTAGCTATATACCTACTGCATCCATTGGTATGCTATGAGTTATACTTGGATGCAGTACGAAATTTACTACTTCATTCTGTTGTATTTTATTAATTGTATTGGATGCAGTAGTAAATGTTCTATTACATCTTGACTTTTTTTATTTGATCTAAATATATTTATGATTGTTTTAAAGAAAATTTAATCACGATCAAGAATATGCAAACGGATCTTAATTCGAAATTATAAATAATGAGATATGTACGTTTAAAGTTTTGGGAGGAAAAAAAAATAAGTGTTCACACTTTTAATAACTAGATTTAAAGATAAAGATAAATTATATATATAGCAAATTTAAAAAAAATGACGCACAAAAAATTTTTTAGTTATGTTTTAAATCAAGGAACAAGATTAGTTCTCACGGTTCTCATATTAATTAGGTTCACATTTGAGCACTCCTATATATATATATATATATATATATATATATATAACTACCTAATCGGCTAAAATCAGATAAATAAACAATCTCCTTGATCTTTAATTTATTCAGTCAAACGAAAACCCCATCCCCGGTGGCGGAGCAGAAAGTTTACGGGGGGAGCAAAATTATACGGGGATTTGGGGGCAGCGTCCCCAATAAATTTTTCGGTCGAATAATCAAACAAACGGATCGAGTTCATTAAAAATCTGAAGAAGGAAACAAAAACATCGAGAGTTTGGAAAATAATTTTCTTAATAACGACTATCGATTCAACAATAATAATAGGAATAAAGATTGAAAATCGTATTGCCGTGCCGTCGTTTCGTGCGGGAAGGAAAGGAAAATTTTAAAATCTGTTGAGTAAGGAAATTCAGAGAAGAAAACAATGTTGTTTGAGAAGGAAATAAATAATGCTTTTAATTGGTCTCATTTTTCCTTTTCTTTTCGTGTTTTCTTCTTAAATCATCGAAAAATTCAAAAAGGAAAAGGAATAATTGGCCAAAAATTACACCACCCAAAGAAGAAATTTTCGTTATGGGGGTCGGCCGCACCCTCCCGAACCCCCCCCCCCCCCTCTCCCTCCGCCTCTGCTCATCCCACAACTCATCGGCCCAAACCCCAACTTCCGTGTTTTAGAGAGATGAATATAAATGTTACTCATGCTAGAAAGTTGCAACAAAAGGGCACAAAAAAATTGTTGGTCTAATGTAACTGGACTAAAAATTATGTGGATTTCATGACTATATATAGCTAGCCAAATGAATTTAAGAAGTGCACCATTTAAAATATATCAATTGTATAGTTGAAATACGACCCATTTTAGTTTCATAGCTATGCTATTTTACCACCTTCAATTTTAGAAAAAAAAAAACACTAAAATATTAATATTGTCACATTTTGACCCCTTTTATTATAAAAAAAAATAATAATACGAAGATATGAAAATTATTTTGATCCGTTTTCAATCAAAACTAAACTATTTTGACAATTTCATTTGATATTTTAATTTTAATCCATTTTCATCTATTTTTGAGATTCGCCACAGTATACTAGTAATTTGTTCATTACTAAATGTGTGCCCTGTTTTAAAATGTTTTTTTCCAAATTTATTAAACATTGACTAAATATCCTTTCTAAGAATTTTCTTGTTATCACATTATAAATAATATCATTAATATTCTACTAAATAATCTTACAAAATGTTAAGGCTTGGATTGAGAGTGTGATTTTTGTTGATTTGATGCATTTTTCATAGTTTAAAATCAAATTGAGGTAGCATTTGGATTTTTTTAGGATGATTTTGATTGATTTAATAATAAAAAGACTATAATACCTTCTATAGTGTGATTTACTGTGTTTGAGTTGATGTTAGTTTTGTTAGCAAATTAGTACAGATAATATAATAAAATAGAGAAAGCAACGAATTAAAAACCATAAAATAGTACCTTCGGCTAATATGCGTACGGTTTTGGACGAAGAACGTACGAAAGATCTCTTATTGAATACGATTTCTTTAAAGCGAAATTGCCCTCCGGTGCCTTCGGATTTCAATGGAACAATATGCCTCTCATGACTCCTTCGATTGCACGATCGGTGAAGCACGTACCGACAATGCTCGAACAACTGAAACAGAACTTCGTCGTAGGATGCAAGAGGGAGGAGAGAAAAACGGTTTTGGAGAGGGGAGACTAATTTTGGATCTGAATACTTGTGTATTGAGACTCCTCTCTCTGATCTGTTATATATAACCCTAGATAGGATGAGTCCTTCTAGGATTTGGATTTCAACTCTGGACTGGACTCTGAATCTAGATAGTTAGACTCCAAACCAGTTACTAACCCTAAACCCACGAGCCAAGCACGACCGACCGAACGTCGACGCGCGTGAGAATGGAAGTCTCTAGGGTCTTCCCCCTCTACAAAACTTGAATGTCCCTAAGGCCATGCCCTTAGAACCAACACAAATGTATAATAACTACCTTACACTTTGGTTTTCTCTAAATGTGAGATTGTTCACAAAACTCACTTCAACAAACCATCTTCAAGGTCAATTTTGACATTCTTTTTGTCGTTCGACCTTCCACGTTGTAGCCCCACATTGAAGTACGTATTAGCTCGGATCCACTTCATCAGAGTAGTAGAACCCACTATTAAACTGGCTCAAAGTTGGTGTGACACTTATTTCTCAAAAACGGGTGTAACCTAATTTCCCAACAAGTTTAATAGGAACAAAGGTACCAGGTGGTAAGAAAATATTAAAGTTATAAAATTTGGGTTGATAAAATCACACAAGAGATCAAGAGGACGGGTTTTGGATTCCAACAAAATTCACCAATGTTAGCCCGATGGAGCCTAAAACTTTAGAATCTAAAACAAAAGGATTATATATATTTAAGAGTAGGTAATTATTTTAATAATAAATTGAGTTAAAACTTTTCAAAAGTTAATGCAAAAGTTAGTATAGCTAATTTTTAGGATACTATTCTCTTGACACATTACTCTTGCCAAATCATATCATATTATGTCAAACTTTAATATTAGCAATCCTTACTCCCCTCGGATCATGAATAATGAAAATTATATTAAGCGCTTGTGCGTTTAGTAATAGGTACATCCTTCTAGCAAGTGTATCTCACTTTTTCACTTTCACTCATTAACTTCAATCAATCCCTAAAATTAAGGGATTGATTTAAAATAAAAAATCAGATTTATTAACGATCATTTCATATATATAAGAAGTTATTTTAGGAATTCTGTACAATTAGAGATTTTTTATAATCAGCAATTTCTTATAATTAGGAATTCCATATAATTAAAGATTTCATAAAATTAGGGATTAAAACTACCAATGAAATGATTTTTATTTTTATTGTTGCTATATTCATATTTTCTTACGTTATATTCCTTTGTTCATATGACCATATGTTATGTGTTCATATTATAAGTATGATGTGTTCTTTTTATTATTATGTTATGTTCATTTTATAAATTTGATGCATTCATATTATAATTATGTTCTGTTCATTTTATAATTAAGATATATTCATTGTACATATAAACGTGATGTGTTATATTAGAAACGGACTATTAGAATGTTGTGTTCATTTTATAAAATGTTATGTTCATTGAGAATGTATTTTATATTCATTAGTTGTATTTATTTTATTCTATCCATGTTCATCAGTTTACATTCTTCATACTCGTTATATTCATTATTCATGTTCATTAAATTAATTGTTCATGTTTTTTAGGTGGAGTAATCGAAGAAATATATTTTTTTTCAAGTTGGATTTTTGAGATTTTGGAAAAAAAATATTTTGATACCCTTATTATGGAATAAATATAAAATAAATTGTAATACACTCTGATTTTCAAAAATAAATTAATAAGTGTCATTTTCTCTCCCGTATCTCTCTCTACCCTCTCTGTTTTTCTCTTTCTCCCCCCCTCTACGCCCTTCATAGCCACCATCCCTCTTCAAATCAAACTCTATGGCCACCATCTCTTTCAATATCCATTAGCCGACAATAATCCTCATCCACCGCACATACTTCGTTCAATTGTTCGAAATCCACCATCTACGACTCACCACCTCTCTCAATCATCACCATCAATGATCTCTCTCAATCGCTACTATCCACAACCCACCACCAAGCAACTTAAATCCACCACCCTCGATATTATCATTTATATGAGAGAGATCGATGAGAGGGATGGAGTGGATAGACATGACAGTTGGATAGTGTTTCGACGGTGAAGTTTGGATGAGGGTGGTTATGGTTGACGGAAGGTGGTGCGGATTTGGTTGGAATTGAAGATGTTCATTTCGGTAGTATGTAATGTTCATTTATTTCAACGTTAGTATTCATTTGATTTTAATATGATATTTAATTTGAATTTTGATATGTTATAAACTGCTTTATTGAATGTTACAAATGTTCATTTCGTCATTGAGTAATGTTCTTTTCGTCAATGCTTATGTTCATTCGTCAGTACTTATGTTTATTTACTTATCCATTTTTTGTATTAAAATTTGAATTTTTATTAATTTTAGAAATTATGACATGAGTTAATTTACACATTAATTATGGAGTTTATATAAATCTAATTTTTTATTTTAAATCAATCCCTTAATTTTTGAGGATAGATTGAATTTAATGGGTGAGAGTGGGGGAGAGTGAGATCACTTGACGGTGCACCTTGCTAAGTATACCTAAGCGCTTAAAATATCAATTGCATGAATAATGAAGAAGGCAAATTGTGAATGTATTTCAGTTGATCAAAGATTTAAACTTATCAATGGATCTCACCTATGAAATCATGTGCAAATCTCGCCCATATAAGAGACACTATACCATCAAAACATATACCAACTAAAATACGCCCACGGGAGCATCATAGGTGGTTATATCATTGAAACAATTGGTGCAATTCATGTAGAACTAAACTGTTTATCCTAAAACTATGTAATTGCTTTACTTAGCAAACATTAACTAAAACTTGAAACAGTTCCGGAAATCTGTGAACAAATTTGGCGGCACCTAAATTAATTTACAAACTTACCACTGTATATATAGTACTTAACACTCCCTTGACCCAAATGTTAGTAGATAATTAGGGACAAGAACTATTGTGCGCCGGGGGTTCACGGACTTCAAAAAAGGACCGAGTCTTAACGACGACATCGTACATGTGAATGGATTTGAAGTTGGCGAAGTTGCTAGGGAGAGAGATGAGGTGGGCCGAGTCGTCGGACCGATGGTACTGAATAAGCTGATCCGATGACGAAGACCCTTTTGGGTTTTGGTAACGGGTCCAGCCCAGTTCGGTTAACCGCTGCTCCAGCTCCGCGTAGGAACAAATTACCTGGTTTGTTGGGAGGTAGACTAGGACCCGTGGACGTGCGCCGGGCGCGGTGGCTGTGCCCGGGTGATCAGGAGGTTCTTTGTGCTCGAAGGATTCTCGGGTCGGGTTAGGGATCAGTCGGGCCACGCCTTTCTTGTCGAATATCCATACGCCGGACATTGTTGTGTAGAGAGAGAGAGAGAGAGAGAGTGTGTGTGTGTGTGTGTGTGTTAAAGGAGTGCGAAAAGTGGGGGTCGGCAGGCATGTACTTCACGTTAGGCGTTATAGGAGGAAGAGGACATGTGACTGTTTTATAAGCACAATTAGACCAAAATAACCTTTGTCCTTCTTTCGTGCTTCAACCTTTTTTATGTCTTTTAATTAGGATCGTTAATGGGCTTAAAGAGCTGAGCTTGATTTTGTTCAAATCCCGACTAAAAATAATTTACGTATCTCTAAGCTTGAGCCAGAACCTGACCCAATTCAAAGAAAATGGCCAAGGATCAGATCACGAATTTTATGTTGTAATGTATGGTTATATAATTGATATGATCATATGTAATTACGAATACGATATGACAAATTTATATTATTAATATCACATTTTTCATCTATTATTCATATTCATATAGATTCTCATAAATTAATTCAATTTTACCGTATTACATTCTCTCTCTCTCCTCTCTCCTCATTTATCTGTCCTCTTTAATCATTTTTATCTCCTTTCACATCACTTTAAATTATTAATCATATCAAGAGCAAAAAAGACAATACACAAATTCTTCCATATCAACCATAATAAATAACCCATATCGTCAACAATACCATGTCACAGTCCCTTAATGATATGATGCTCTAGTTTTAACACTTGTGCCCCCAACTACCCATCTAGCATTAAATTATTCATGAACATTATTTTGGATCATCTGTGATATGCATGGTCGTTAACCCACGATGCGGTGCTAAGTGTTGACCGGTTGGCGAGCGAGGTACTGGACCAGATCTTTGGGCTCGGGTCATTACACTCCGCCTCATGCTCAGCCAGAATATGATCCCTTGTTCGAGCTTGATGAACTCTCATATATTTTGTTGGCGCACACTCCTAGAAAAGTACTTTTCATTAAAATTTATCTTGAACATCCACGTGTAGGGCTCGAAATCTTGATCATGCATGCTTACGCTTCTTTATCAGTCATCAATCATACGCTCTTGCACGAATCATAAAATCCGCATGATTCACCTTATCCTATCAGCATAACTGAGCTAAGCAAATGTCTTTTCCATCTCTTGGATCCAAGTTTCAACAGCTAATGCATCTATCGACCCCTCAAATGCTAGAGGGTCCAATCTCTTGAAGTCAACAATAGCACTTTTGTCTTCACGACAGTCTCCAATTTCTTGTTGTTTCTCCACCACTCCGATGAGTACTTGCAAGAAATCCACCACTCCGGGTTGTTATGGCACTTCCTGGCCAGCTCCTTCCATTTCCCTTAGGACCTACACAATTTAACAATAGTTTCACATTCAAGTTCAACGTATCTCATTTATGAGACACACCCTCTTAATCTCATGAGGCATACTACTGAAGCAACCTAATTGTTAACTTGCATACAAGGGTAATATCACATTACTCGAACCAAATTTATTATAACCTAGCTTCGCAACAAACTAATCCTCAAACACAAGAACGTAACCCCATGAAAGCTTTCCGGCCAGGGAACCGCTCTAATACTAATGGTAAAGCTCCTAAATTTCTTAAATAAAATTAGGACTCGAGCGTCATCTAACGCATACCTAAAATAAGATAACTTAAAATAATTTCTTAATTCAAGTTTCAACAAAAATCTTCAAAAATAATGTAATAGTCTCGGAGTTATAAGCTCCTTACAATGAAATAACATACTAGTACATAAACAATAAAGAAAATTCTCAAGTACTTGTCTGTCACTTAATCCAAAGTCCACGATGCTATTTATCTACAAGATATTAAAATAATGAGCTGCAAAGGTCAACAAGTAAAAATTACTAACCAAAACTAGCGGATCAAGCATGTAGGTTGAAAACAAGTTTTTAAAACATATTTCATACTTTATAAACCACTAAAACAAAGATCATGAAATAACCACGTGAGGTTTAAAACTATGTTTCAAATTTATATTTCGTCAAATGAGCCAATCACACTACCGTCCCATACCAGTATTACAATCGATCAATCTCACATAATTCAAAGTTCAAGAACATTAACGAATCAATCCTTAATGACTACATCCACATCATTCGTATAGAACGATATTATCTTCACTATGCCGCACATATTACTCTTGCGGGATATCATAGACTTAATTCTGGAACTAATTAGTTAGGACAATTCATATTCATATTCACTAAAGTTTATATTCATAACAAAATGTAGTTGGATTGAACGGTTCAAAAATAATTTCATAACAACATATTTTCAAAATAGAGTCATAACCAAAGTATCAGTGTCATTAAAGTTTATAAGCTCGATTACAAAACATAGGAATTAAATCAAAGTGGAGAGTCAACGATCACTTATCTTGAACACGACACACAATAGAGCAAGTCAATCAAACAAACTTCTTTCCAATCACAATTACTATCTGTGTCTAATTATCATAAGAAATTCACTTTTAACACCAAAGTATAACTATAAGGTTCAATCAGCCATTTTTAAACTTTAAAGAACTGATTGTAAATTTTAGAATCTAAAGGGCTGTCAAAGTCCTAACATTTGTTAATTGACTCATAAAGAGTTTCAAGATTAAAGATTTGCAGGTAGAATATTAATATTTAGGGTTGATCATGAAGACTATATTGTTTACAAGGAGGCTAACTGAATATAATCATCTTCTCTTTTGAAACCCAACAAAATGATATTTTATGCGGCTCACGAACACTCCGATTCATGTCATAGTTATTTGAATTTTTAATGATTTCTTTTTTATATAGAAAATTCTAGATAATAAAACGACAACTCAAGCAGAGCAATATACAGCGGATAATAATTTTCCCAACTTGCAAGAATCTATGAGGAGCAATAACAAATAATGGCAGCAACAAAAATTGCACAAAATGAGACACCAAGATTTTAACGTGAAAAACCTTCTCAATGTGAGAAGTAAAACCATGGGCACAAGCCAGTCAACCAAGATCTACTATAATCAAATCAGGTACAAGAGAGTCTTAAATCCCAGCACAAAATTGTGCTCAACAATCAGCGAAAGAACAAGGCAAGAATAATGAAATATAGAACAAGAAGAAATCAGAAAACCAGAAAATAATGCTTCTGTACGAGGCTGATATCTCTATGCTCAGACAACTTCTCAATAATCCCACAATCCAGATTGAAGAACCACAAGTTACGAACCTGTTGCCCAAATTTCAGCCCGATCCAACGGTTAACGAAGCAGCGACGGACGATCCAAAACTGCTGCTCAGTTTTCTACGAAAATCTCTTTCTTTCCTCTTCTCTCTCTTTTCTCTTAACGTGTTCTCTTAAAACAAAACTTTCCCTCTTACCCTAATCTGATCCCTATCCACTTATTTAAGTGAGACTATTGGGCTTCCACTTATTGGGCCTTTCTCCACATATGAAGGGAGCCCAAACCCAACAAATATCCCTCTCACAACTATGTAGAGATGACCGCCAAACCGGCGATCTCACAACAAGTTTCAAAATTACTTCTCGGTAATGCCTTCGTCATCATATAAGCATAATTATCATCTGTATGAACTTTTGCCAACTCTAGTAACCTAGCTTCCAAAGCATCACATATCCAATGATACCTCACATCAATATGTTTGGACCTAGAATGGAAAGTTGAATTTTTACCAAGATGAATTGCACTCTGACTATCGCAAAATAGCAAGTACTTGTCTTGAACAAAACCAAGCTCCTGCAAGAATTTCTTCACCCAAAGCAACTCCTTGCAAGCTTCTGTAATATCTATGAACTTTGCCTCGGTAGTGGACAAAGCAACACATTTCTGCAATCTAGATTGCCATGCTACGGCTCCCCTTGCAAACTTAATCAAGTAGCCTGAAGTAGACTTTCTAGAATCTATGTCTCCAGCCATATCAGAATCAGTGTAGCCCACAAGAGTAGGCTTAACACCTCCAAGACAAAGCCTCAAACTAGTAGTACCACGAAGATACCTCAAAATCCATTTTACAGCATTTCGATGCTCTCTACCTGAATTAGACAAAAATCTACTGACTGTACCAACAACATGTGCAATATCTGATCTTGAACATGCATAAGGAACACGTTGCATATTTGATTTTTCAACTTCACTGGAAGTACTCTGTTTAGCACTTAATTTGAAATGAGTAGCAAGAGGAGTGCTTACCGCCTTGGCATTTTCCATCTGGAACCTCTGTAGCACTCTTTTAACATAATGTTCCTGTGACAACTAAAGCTTCTTCTATTTCCTATCACGCATAATTCTTATACCAAGAATTTGATTAGCAGCTCCCATGTCTTTCGTGGCAAAAGACTCGCCCAATTGCTTCTTCAACCTGTCAATCATGGAAATATCTTTCCCAACAATAAGCATGTCATCGACATACAATAACAGGATAATGAAATCATTGTTAGAAAACTTTTTAACGAAGACACAATGATCAGAAGCAGTTTTGTTGTAGCCTTGCTCACACATAATTGACTCAAACTTCTTGTACCACTGTCGCGGAGTCTGCTTCAAACCATATAGGCTTTTCCTCAGCCTACACACATAGTCTTCCTTGCCTTTAACAGGAAAACCATCAGGTTGCTTCATCACCAAGAAAAAAATTAAAAAAAAAAAAAATCAGGTTGCTTCATATAAATCTCTTACTCCAAATCACCATGAAGGAAAGCAGTTTTGACATCCATTTGCTCTACCTCTAAATCAAGAGAAGAAGCCAAACTCAACACTGTTTTAATGGATGACATCTTCACCACATGAGAAAAAATCTCATTAAAATCAAAACATTTTCTCTGTCCGTAACCTTTCACCACCAATCTGGATTTATACCTTGGAGATGCAGAATTGCTTTCTTGCTCTATCCTGTAAATCCACCTGTTTGCCATAGCCTTCTTTCCTTTTAGCAATTTCACCAAGTCAAAAGTGTGATTATCATGCAAAGACTTCATTTCATCTTTTATTGCATCCAAACACTTTTTCTTTTCTTTACTCTATATGGCCTCAAGATAACACTCAGGTTCTCCTCCATCTGTTTAAGGTAACATACTCATTAGAAGAATACCTGGTAGATGGTTTCCTCTACCTATTAGACCTCCAAATTTGAACTTGAGGTGGTTCAGGAGCATCATCAAGATCCTCATCTTTTGACATTTCATGTTCCTCTTCAACATCATCAACAGGAACATCAAAATCGTCTCCAAGTTGCTCATCACCAACGTCATTATGTTGCTCATCATTCGGAATAGTATTCTCAGTAGTATCCAGATAATGTGAAGGCATCCAAACTGGATCAATATCAGACAAACTATTATCTATCTCAGATGTAGTCTTCTATATCTTATCAATGTCTTCAATGGTTTGGTCTTCCATAAACTTCACATCACGGCTTCTAACTGCCTTCTTCTCAACAGGATCAAAGAACTTGTAGCCAAATTCATCCTGACCATAACCAATAAAGATGCACTGCCTTGTCTTCGCATCCAACTTGGATCTATCATCCTTTGGAACATGCACAAATCCTTTTCAACCGAAGACTCGCAAATGATCATAACCGACATTCTTACCAAACCAAATCTTGTCAGGCACCTTAGCCTTCAAAGCAACTACATGACTCAAATTAATAACATGTACTTCCGTGTACAAAGCCTCACCCCAGAAACGCCTAGGCAACTTTGCTGCAAAAAGCATACACCTAACTCTTTAAATCAATGTCATGTTCATCCTCTCTGCTAAACCATTCAGCTGAGGAGTTTTTGGAGGAATCTTTTCATGTCTAATACCATGCTCCTTGCAATAAACATCAAACGGTCCACAATACTCACCACCATTGTCAGTACGAATGCATTTAAGCTTCTTGCCTGACTGTCTCTCAACCAAGACATGGAATTCCTTGAATTTCTCCAGAACCTGGTCCTTTGTATTTAAAGCATAGACCCAAAGCTTCCTGGAACAGTCATCAATAAAGGTAACAAAATAAAGTGTACCACTAAATGATTTTACCTTCATTGGGCCACAAACATCAGAATGCACCGATTCAAGCAACTCTGACTTCTTCGAGGGAGGATGCTTCTTGAATGATACTCTAGTCTACTTGCCAGCCATGCAATGAGAGTACTTCTCCAACTCTGCACTTTTCAATCCTATAAGCACATCATTTTTAGCAAAAATATTTAGCCCCTTCTAACTGATATGACTAAGCCTTTTGTGCCATAAAGAAGCCTCTATATCCATGGCATTCACACTGTCTTTAGCAACCAATGCTTTTGTCCAGTACATTTTACTGATTCTCTCCCCCTTGGCCACAATCAAGTTACATTTGGTGAGTTTCCATTTTTCTGAACTAAAGTGATTGTCATAACCACCATCGTCAAGCATCTGCACAGATATCAAATTAAAGCGAACATCTGGAGCATGTTTGACTCCTCTAAGCAACAATTGCACTCCCATGTTAGTCTGCAAGCAAACATCACCAATACCAACTACTTTAGATACACCATCATTGACCATCTTCAACACTCCAAAATCACCAGAAGTGTAAGATGTGAAGAACTCCTTCCTTGGTGTAACATACAGTGTAGCACCACTATCAATTATCCACATGCTCTCATCTGATATAAGATTAACTGAATCATGGTCATGAAGAATGATAAGATCATCATCACAAGTAGTAACACGATCATCATAATCATCATGCTTCTTTTTCTGTTTTCCTTTCTTATCTTTATTCTCCCTTTTCCATTGAAAACAACTCTTCTTTATTTGTCCTTTTTTGTGACAATAATGACACTCCACATTCTTGTATCTAGAGTTGGACGTACTGCTGCTACTATCTCTACTTCCACTCCTGCCATTCTGTCTACTCCCTTTCGGTTCGTTGTTCTGACTTCTTCCCCTGTTCTCAGTGACAAGCAGCTCGGAATGAGATGAAGTACCATGCGCCTTCATTCTCATCTCCTCATTGAGAACACTGCTCTTGACATTTTCTAAAGAAACAACACCATCAGGGGATGAGTTTGTAATTGAAACCCAAAATGTTTGCCAAGAATCTAGTAAAGTATTCAGTAGCCACAGTCCCAACACTTCATCATCAAACTTGATGCTCATTCCTACAATTGATCTCGGAGCCCCTGAAAATCATTCAAGTGATCCGAAACAGAAGTCCCCTCCTTGTACCTCAAATTCATCAAGAAGTTCAACAAGTATAATTTATTATTCCCCGAACTAGAAGCATACAAGGTCTCAATCTTCTTCCACAGTGATTTTGCATCTTCCTCATTAGCAATGTGATTTTATACATTGTCTTCAACATACTGCCGAATAAAACCACAAACCTTCTGATGCTCAAAATCCCAGTCCTCATCAGTCTTGTCTTTCGGCTTCTCAGTAGCAAACACGGGAAGATGTAATTTCTTCACAAATAACAGATCCTTCATTTTTACCTTCCACAAGTGATAATTGGTTATCTTATTTGTATTTGTCTATATCATTCAAGCAAGTCAAATTCCAGCACAAATCGTGCTCAACAATCGCAAAAGAACAAGGCAAGAATAATGAAATATATAGCTAGAACAAGAAAAAAATCAGAAAACCAGAAAATACTGCTTCTGTACGAGGTTGATATCTCTCTGCTGATCAAACAACTTCTCAACAATCCCACTTTCCAGATTGAAGAACCACAAGTTACGAAACTGCTGACAAAATTTAAGCCCGATCCAACGGTTAACAGAAAGGCAGCAGATGATTCAAAACTGCTGCTCAGTTTTTTGCGAAAATCTCTTTCTTTCCTCTTCTCTCTTTTCTCTTAACGTGTTCTCTTAAAACAAAACTCACCCACTTACACTAATCTGATCATATCCACATATTTAAGTGAGACTAGTGGGCTTACACTTATTGGGCCTTTCTTCACATAGGAAGGGAACCGAAACCCAATATTTTTTTTTCTATTATCTTACAAGCTAATTATTTTAATCTCAACTTCTTAAGTGTACAAAATCTAATTATGAAATTAAAGAACACTAGATTCAAACGAAAAGTTTTAGTATTCTTACTTGATCCGAATCAAGTCAAATTATCACTTCTTTGCTCGCTAATCCTTCAAATGTATTCTCGTCGAAACATCCACACTAACTCACCTATTAGATGTTTTCCTGTAGAATCGATCTTTCTCATCGAAAATAACAGTATAATCACGCCAAAGAGATAAATTCAATTGGGTTTCATTCGCTCTCCTTTTATAGACATAGAGAGACATTTTGATATTATTGTTTGAGTTTCAGTAATATTATGGAGTGAAAGCACCCCCATGATTTTTTGCCGAAATATCATTCGATAAGCTCGGTTTTGGACTTTTCGTTTTTCCTTGTTTTTTCTTTTAAATTTTACTAATTAAATATGGATTAATTTGACATTTTAGTTCCTAAAGTTTTCGTGGAGGTTCAAAATGGACGTTAATGTTCCAAAAAAATCAATTTGGATCCTTGATCGCGCCCGGAATGAACTCGATCCACGTGTCGGCAGGATAGCGGCTCCGGTTGATGATTAAGCGATTACCTGT
>JAOWAN010048113.1:0-14072 GCA_028566635.1 Lobelia cardinalis
AAAAGACATAATAATATGCAATTACGAATTGCATAGTTTATAAATGCTGATAGCCGTACTTGCACGCTTAAAAGAAATTGACATACGCAAAAGTGCAAAAGTAATATACGATTTTGCAGAGCGAAGAATGCAATTTGTAATTGCATATTTAAAGGAAGTATGCAATTTGTAAAATGTCATTTTCCAATTAGTGTGTACTTAATAAAAAATTTTAGAGGCAAAATATGAAGTGCAGAAGAAGAAACTTTGTAAAATGCAATTTTGTAAATGCCCAAATTAATAACTTATACACTTTTAAAATCGTACTTTGCATTTTCAATTTGTAAACTTAATAATTCACTGATTTCACTATTGCAACGCATAAAAAGTACGCCAGAATGTATTAACATTTTGCAGCCTTTTTTTTTTTGTAAAAGACATAATAATATGCAATTACGAATTGCATAGTTTATAAATGCTGATAGTCGTACTTCCGCGCTTAAAAGAAACTTAGGCGAAGAATGCAATTTGTAATTGCATATTTAAAGGAAGTATGCAATTTGTAATTGTATATTTAAAAGAAGTTTGCAATTTGAGGAAGTTTGCAATTTCAAATTGCATAGTACAGATTGACAGAAAATTTGCAATTTCAAATTGCATAGTACTGAAGTTTGCAATTTCAAAGTGCATAGTATTATTATCATTATCAGTATGCAAATTGAAATCGCATACTTCTAATATCATTATTAGTATGCAATTTCAAATTGCATTGTTCTTGCATGTGTCCACAACTTGAATTTGATACCCATTTATTTCAACAATTCAAATTTCATACCCCCCATGTCTTTCACCCCTCACTGCAGATCACAATCCAGCATCCATTTCGCCCGGTTCTCTCGTAAAGGCGGGAGACCCTAGAGTATCTTCGCCCGCATCGTCTCCACATCGGTTCATCTCCAGCATCCATTTTCAGATCTATTAATTGGTTATCGTTTTCAGATTTGTTAGTAGGTGAATGAGAATGTGAGAATTGTTGAGATTCTTGTGGCTATAACAGTGGCCGAAAATCGGTTTTGTGGCTAAACTTCAACGACGATTTTAGCTTTGACGAGGGTTTGGGAATAGGTGGTGGGTGTTGCTGTTGGAGCAAGGGGACTCTGCGGTGAGTGTTAATGGAGGTGTTGAGGATGGCGGCTATGGAGGCGCTGGTTTTTTTTTGGAGGAAATCGATCCCTGCGTTTGGTGTTGAGGGTTGGAGAAACAGGGGAGAGGAGGGGCAAGGGTTATGTTTTTTTTCCAATTATTTTTTTTAAAAAATAAATTTGTATTGTATGTTACTATTTTATCCTTATAATAATGTCACTTTAGCAATTTTTTGGATCAAAATTTTGGTCAACTCGATCGATTTCAATTTAGGAACTAAATTGAGTTACATTTTATAGATCAAGTATGCAATCAAGACTGAAAAAATAAATAAAAATTAGTTATACAAAAAGTTAATAGGTCAGGAACCAAAAATTTTTTTTTGCTGAAGTAAAAGTTTAAAATCACCTATCTTTTAGAATGTCAAAAGTTTAAAATTAAAAACTGAAAATACAAGCATTTTCATCATCCGACGCTCCCAAATCTTTATCCATCTATCGTTACTACTACAATCTACATTATATGTTCCCAGGGCATATATCACGATGACAAAGGGGAGAGCGAATAGAGTTCAGCGCGATAGTGTGCAAGATTTGATTTTCTGCAAAGTAGAATTGACTCTGTTACAAACGGAAGTGACTTAAGGGTTAAAAGTCCTTGACTTATCCATTAGCTCTTCACCCTGGCTCCTGTGAAACACATCCAGCAATTTACCTCCTTCATATTGGCTTAGGACAGGTTCGATGGAAACTGCCGAGATTGCAGTATCAACAATTTTTTTTTTACAATCTACATTATACGCCAAGAAACTGCTCGCTTGCCAAAATTGAGAAGCTTCTGGTATCCCCTCTTCCCTTTTCCTATTTAGACATTACTTTTACCTCATTTTACAAATTCGTTGGTTCAGAAAGATACACGGTTTTGATTCAAATTGATTTGCTTAGAAACATGTTTTAATTTTGAAGTTTTGCTCTTTTTTTCATTTTGAAGTTTTGTTTATAACTAAGCATCCTACAGTTTTATATAAAATAGCAAATTTTGTTTTTATTTTAAATATATTTTATAATGTAAAGTATTTTACCATTTTATTTTATTTTGCTTTGATGTTAATTTTAAAATTTGGTTGGCTTTTAATCATAATTATCTTTAAATTTATTAGTTGAAATTTTTTTTGGTTCATAATTTAGACCTCTTGCTTATTTGATTAGTTATTAATCTTTTTGTGATTAAATAATTATAATATTTTTTTAACAATCTGAGGGCTATCAAATATAAATTTTGTTCTAGGTTGGCTTTGGTTATGTTTCATTTCATTTCATTTTGTTTTCTTTTGAATGTGAATTTTATTTCAAAAGTTTCATTGGTATTTTGGAATTTCAGTAATGATTTTAATTTTGATTTTATTTAAAATTTAGTAATTTTGATTTCAGATTCTAATATTGATTTTTGGGTCGAAATTAATTTTAGTTTTGATTTATTATTATTTTTCGTATAATTCGTTGATCATCATGAATATTTCATTTGTTTGCTCAATTTGTTTTAATAAGAATATAATTTTTAAAATAGTTCATTTGGTTCTGTACTTTAGATTTATTCCATCTTTGACTTGATTTGAATATGATATATATTTTGTTTTTCTAATTATCATAGGTTTGATTTGAACCAATTTTGATTTGCTTTAATTTAAAAATTACATTTAATTTAAATTTTATGTCTTGATTTATTTTATTGTATTAATTTTGATTAGAATTTACTATTTTATTTTAATTAAATATTTTATGTAATAAAAATCAGATGTCGTGCAAATTCTGCTTCATGCACATAAATGAATTTACGAATATCATTTTAAAATTAATTCAAATTATTTTTTGTTTTATCATATTTCTTTTACCAAGCCAACACTAATCAGAAGTACAACACACTCATTAAATACACTATGCAGTCACAATTCATTTTCTATTTTCACAAAATTCTTCGAGTACTCACTTATACAAACAATTCTATAGTAATTATTATATAAATATAAATATATAAAAATAAATAGGAGTCAATTTCTTCTATACTATGATTGTGTTCTTCTGGGTGATTTTTACCTAAATTTTTTAATTTTTGATTTTTCTCTTTCATTGATCTCACACTCTTTCTCTTTACGAAAATGATTAATACATCGCAAATGTTACCGTATAATCAACCGCTATGCATTACGGACTTGTAATACAAGTCCGTAATGCATAGCGGTTGATTATGCGATATACATTTGCCGTATACGTAGTACTACTCTTCTCTTTATCTCTCTCTTACTTTTTACTATAATTATATAAATTTAAAAATCAAATCAATAAATCACTCATCAAAATGCACCATATATATTTTGCTTTTGTTAAATAGTGGTTGGATTTGATAATATAGACTTTCTATATAACATGAGTGAGAGTTTTAATTATTGAAATAATTTAGTTTGACAAATAAATAATATTATTTTAATTTAATTGTTTAAAATAATGTGATAAAAAATATGTATTTTAGAGTAATTAAAATTAGAGGGATTAAAACCAAAACGGAGGAATAATTTAAAATAGTAGTAGTAATTAAATTCTACTTATTCGTTAGCTCTCCACCCTAATTTCTGCACATCCTGCGATTTACCTCCTTCACCTTAGCTCAGGACAGGGTCGGTGAAAACTCCGAGTTTGGAGTTCAACCTTTAGTAATTAAATTCTACCATTTTCACCGTAGCAGTAACAGCTCCTCACTGTCTCCCTCTAAAGTCAAAAAGTCGGGTTCATTTCAGATCCCAATCGTACGTAAAAGACAGATGATTACAGACCCGCATTCGATTCGCTTCCCGCGTTCAACGCCAATGTCCCCATTCCATTTCCCTTACTTTATCCCATTCCGCCACCGCCTTTTCCGGTGAGGCTAAGCATCCTTTCCTTACTACATCATATCGTTAAATCCGTCCCTCACGCGCCACCGAGTAATTTATAAATCCAAAAATAAAAATAAAAATGATGGAACCTCCGAGCTCCGCATCGTCGGCTCAGGAACCGAGTCCGAAACCGGAACAGCAATCGAACGGAGAGCGAAAGACGATGTCGTCTCCGTCGGTCATAATAAACGATCACTCCACATCGCCGTCGTTGGCTGCAACAAAATCGAAGAAGTCGGTGCATTGGAGCGATGATTTGGTGGAGGAACGTACCATGCCTCGGTCTTCTGGTGGCGGTCGCTCCGGTGGATCCAACCCCTATGTTGCTTATTCGTCTTCTGCCTCTAATTCCGATTCTTCGTCGTTTAATTTAAAAGGTGATTATTTATTTTTTCCTATTTTATAAATTACCTCTGTTCAATTACGTTGCCTCTGCATTGGAGAGTTAACGAAAATTTGAGATTCCAAACTTACATTGTTAAGAAATCTCCGATTTGAATTCCTTAATTCTATCTTATTGAACGATAGATTTGTTTTTGCTTTTGAGTTGAAAATTGGAAATTTGAGATTCCAACCGTGCACCTATATGTCTCCTTGTGTGAAATCAGAGTTCCATTTTTGCTTTTTGTATTTGAATAATTAGAAATTGGAGGTTCCAAATGGACATTATTAAGACATTGAGATTCCAATCTGCTCCTCTGTGTGAGTGTTACGTACAATTTGTTAACGCTTTTCTAGTTGAAGAACTGAGATTTCCATTGAGCACCTCTTTATGTATGTAGAGATGTATATATGTGTGTTGGCTGAAGTTATAAATAAGATATTGCTGAGAAGTTGTCTGAATATGAATTTGTTTATAGGTTCAATGGAGAATGTTCGAGATGTATTGGGAAGATGGGGTAGGAAGGTTGGGGAAGCTACTAGAAAGGCTGAGGATCTGGCGGGAAATACGTGGCAACATTGTAAGTTGTAGTCTATCTCTTTGTTCTTATGTTTGTTCTCATCTGATTTCGTATGAAGTCCTTTGATTTTCGGGTTTCACAACTTTCCTTAGATTTTGTCGGAAAAGTATGTTGGATGTGTAGCTCTTGTGATAAGTAGAATGCACTTGTGGCAACAGAACTTTTTTGTAACTCATTCAAACTTCTAATTGGTCGTGATTGATAATACATCAATTTTTGACTATTAAGAAATGTAAAGTAACTGTTGTTTTTTTAGATTAGAGAATAACCTAAAATCAGAGTCTTAGTGATGGTAGCTTCGTATTCTAATTAACTTAAAACCTGGTTATAGCTTTGGTGGTAAGACCGTACGAGGTCATATCATACCAATAAGTTGCTCAACTGTAAGGTGGTAATTCATGCTCAGTGGAGTTTTGATTGAGCTTTTTTACTTTATCACTAAGGATTCTTCCCCTGGTTGGTCTTCCCTGATTTCTTTCAACGTCTAGCTTTCAGCGAGAGTGTCAGGTAGAGATGGCTGAGAGGAAATTATTCATAGATGCAATAGAGATATACAACGACCAACAACTGCTACACATGTGTCTCTTCGGTCCTCTGTACTCCCTCAGGAGTCAGGACGCCACACTTCATTATGAACTAAATTGAGTCGAGTGCCATAAAGCTGTAGGATTGCATCATGTGTTTGACAAGCAGCTGAAAACCCTCTCTTATCTCTAGAACCATTGCAGCTTCCCATTGCCATAGTGTATAGAGTTTATATGGATATTTGAGAATACCTCAAATGTATGTCCTTTAAATGCTTGTAAGTTGTAATCTCTTCTCATCTTCCGAGTTTAAAAACTTACTCCTCCTCCAGCCCAAAACAAGAGGTAAGCTTCTAGTTATTGCACAAATTAATACAGTTGTTGAAAATCCATAAACTTCCTACAAGACTCGTGTCATCGCGTGGCGACAACTTCAACTCGTTTTAGTTGATTTGACTTGATCATTGGTGTCTACAAACTCGTATATAGGTATATAAAGTCATTATGCTCTAGAAAGCCATTGGAAAAACAAATGTATGCAATTGGACAAACTGAAGAGTAGAGCGTAGTCACACCATCAAAACTCCAGAAAATGACACCAACATTATGTTTTCTTTCTTACTGCAATGATACAACTGGAATGGAAATTAGTTTCACTAATTTTTAGTAATGGCAATAGGACAGTCTTTCTAGGCATGCCAACATTACATAGTTCGTGGTTGTTGATTTTCTCTCTTGATAATATGATGGAATTTCATTTTTGTCCTTTATGAATGTATTGAAAATTTATGAGCCAATTAGCGTTTAGCTCTTTTGACAGTCACCTAACTCTAAAATTGGATAAAGGAGTGCCTTCCATTTTCAGTGCGGAAATCTGGTAAGGGGCAACCATGGTGACAATGTTTTTGTGTTACTAGCCACCAAATAACTAAGAGGTAGGTTAAACCATAACCTGACTTGAACTGCCGCTTACACAAAATTGGAACCCAGACACAGCCCCACCCTTGAATTATAGAAATCCACCTTCCAAAATCACCAATCGCTGCTAGGCCACCTCGTCCATATAGTTAGTACTTAGTAGATTCCAACTTATGAACTTAACAAACTTTGCTTGAAAGCCAGGTTCACCGACACCAGTAAGCGGCTTAGTTTGGTTAGAAATGGATAAAATACATTTCACAGTACTCTCATTTAATCTTTATCTAGCTTCGGAGTCTTAAAAGGGAGGAAAGGAAGGGAAGAGAAAGGAACTTCACAAAACTTTCTCTTCATGGTGTGCTTTCGAGTTTTACTTGAAGAGAGAGGAAAAAAAAAGGTGAGGAAAGTTTGGATGACTCTTACTTAACTTGATTATATCTTCTTTTTTCGAGTAATCTAGTCTAGCTTGAGCATAGGTTACTTGGGCCAAGTGAAGCTCAGGTCAGAGTCAGTTAAAATTTATGAGTTAGAGGGCCAAGCTCAGATGGTAGTGTTATAGTGGTGAATATGGCTTAGTTCATCTTGATTGCTCATGACGGTTGTGGCATCATTAAGTTGTCCTCAGTTCATGGTTGAGAGTTGTTTTCTCCTACATAAAGGCTAAAATTCTGGCTGGCTCTTTCATTACATCTGATGGTGAAAGTTGTAGCGGGAGGTAATCTTTTTGTTAAAACTGCAAGTTGTAGAGTGTTATTAGGAATTGGTCAAGGAATTAGCCTCATTCGTATTTCATGGTGGAGTATTCTGTTGTGACATTTGTATGCAGGCAAGCTTGGGTTTCGAGAATATTTGGAAGTCACTGGTGTTTGAAAAATTGTTTATTGATCGATTCAGAAATTCCAGTTTGTGAGAATTGCAAGGGTTCCCATTGGAACTGAGCGATTCAGACAAAACATTGAATGATAAACCTTTGGAAGGATTTCTGTAGTATACAGCATGAAGATACAAGGGAATCATTTTGCTCTCTTCTTAGATACTCCCTCCGTTTCAAAATAGGTGACCTTTTAGGCTAATGCACACATCTTAAGAAGTATTATACATTTACAAATTTATCCTTATTAAATAGTCCCTCTTTATTGTTAGTACAAGAGATAAATGTAATTAATGATTATGGGTAGTTGGGAAAATAGAAGGGCAATTTAGGAAATTAGAGACAAAAGAAGCCTAGAAATTCTAAAGTGACAATTATTTTGGAACAAATTTTTCTTGCTAAAAGGTCACCTATTTTGAAACGGAGGGAGTACATAGTATGATATCAAGTCTATTTTTCTTTTGCCGTACAAAGAGACTGATTTTCGATGTCCTTCTTTTGAAAATTATTTAGCTTTTGATTCTTGGGTGTTGCTAAATCTTATACTAGCATCCCTTTGATAATTAAACTTTGAGTTATCTAGATCAAGAACGTGAAAAGAAGTGCCCCAGCTACAGTTAGGTTGTTTCAATGATGATATGATATTGTATGAATTTCGTAAAATGCTATATAGATAGTTAAGAAGAATAGTTACTGGTTCCCAAGCATAGTCTACTTCATCATGCATAAGACACAAAACATCCTCGAAGTAGTCTTTCTCGTGTCATGGCTGTTGTATGGTGTCTCTTTCTCCTCAACCGGCTATTTTCTTGTAAGAGTACCCATAATTGTTTTGAAGAACATTCCTAACGAAAATCTCGCCTACTCAAAAAATTGGTTTGTCATTCCCTAGTTAGAATCAGAAATAGGCTTGTTATCAAGTGAGCAGTGAACTTTTCTATCTTGACTAACTACAGTTTA
The DNA here is from genome assembly GCA_028566635.1 of Lobelia cardinalis. NCBI lineage: Eukaryota > Viridiplantae > Streptophyta > Magnoliopsida > Asterales > Campanulaceae > Lobelia > Lobelia cardinalis. The sequence continues at coordinate 8,287 of JAOWAN010048113.1, forward strand.
GGAGCTTGAGGCGAACTTGATCTTGATTTCAGCTTAACGACCTGGAATCAAGCTGACAATTTACAGTGAATCAATATGAGTTTGAGCTCGTTGGTGAGTTATGTAGGAAGGTAGTAGTTAAACATTTGTAATTCATATACATTTGGTACCTTTTTTCACTGATCAGGCACGAGTCAAAGTGATTTGCTTGTTTGTTTCAGTGAGCTTGAATTGCAACTAAGGGAGGTTATTTAACATGAGTTTGAGTCGAATTATGCTAGGATGAGCTTGGCATCATTCAATTAGCTTTGTTGCAGCCGAGAAAGTAGGAATGAAATATGTTCCTCATTGGTCAAAGAAGCAAATGTAACATCTGCATACAAAGTAGTACACTGTAGTAAGGAGAACAAGTATCACACTCTCGTTATACTATTTCAAAATAGATAAATAAATACCGACCTATATACTCTTCACTCATATAAATTTGGCTAAAACTTTGTACTAGTATTGCAACACTTCCAATATGAAAATATATTGATTAAACATACACCTAGATGTATATAAGCTAAGCAATTAGAGTCCTAACATTCACATTTTCTCATATAAAGCTTCTATTCTAGAGGCTCATATAATTGCTTTTATTAAGGGAATTAACAAAGTTTCATTAGACACAATGTTGAGGATAAATTATAATCTTATTGAGGATAAAATAAACTAATTAGTTTATTTTTTTGCTCAGCATACCTCCTCCTATTGGGAAAGAAATGTCCATAACATCTTTGTGTTTTGAATAAAGCTTGCCTCAATTTGTGTATGTTTTTATCTTCTTGACTAACTTAAAAAGCTCGGTGCATCTATCATGTCAAATTGTGATTGCTTCGTACTCTGTCATTATACGTAGGAGAAGCAAATTGTTAAGTGCTGTAAATTTCATTATTGCAAGTGATTTCCCCGGCTTTTTGATAAGATCGATTATCAAGTGATAAAAGGTGATAAACCGATGAATCCATAATGTTTTTTTTTTCTCTTACATGCATCTTTAGGTGATGATTCTCTTGCATACACTGCAAACTATTATGTACCTTAAATTGTTTTAAATTAGCGTTTGTCTGAGCAAATTCTGTGTTAAGAGTAAAATTAATACAGTGAATATCTTTGAAACTTTATTTGCTTTACAACCTTATTAATCAAATAAAATGCATGAAATAACAAATAGATAATTTAATTCTTATGGATTTAGAAGATTGTCCTTTTTCTCATTTTAGGTTGAGCCAAGTTTCTCGCGTACATTGATACTGCTTACCGTCAGCAAAGCTGTTACTGTTTCTCTGGTTATTGTCTTGTTAATCAATTTACAGCATACTTTTTATTGTTTGTGTAATGCACTGCTACTTTAGCTTGTTTTCATTTTATGCCCAGATTTTAAAACTATTTTCTTTTTCATTGTGTTTAAATTAGTGAAAACGGGCCCTAGTCTGACTGATGCTGCCTTGGGGAGAATTGCTCAGGGGACAAAGGTTCTGGCAGAAGGAGGTTACGAGAAGATCTTCAGGCAGACATTTGATACTGTTCCGGAAGAGCTACTTCAGAATTCATATGCTTGTTACTTATCTACGTCAGCTGGTCCGGTCATGGGGGTTTTATATGTGTCTACAGCAAAACTGGCATTCTGTAGTGATAACCCACTATCATATAAAGCCAATGGTCAGACTGAGTGGAGTTATTATAAGGTATGCCACATAAACTTGACAGTACCATTAAATGATAATCTACATTAGAGTTTAGAATCTACATGAACCTATGAAGCACTCAAAAGGCACCTGGTCAAGTCATGGTTATCTCCACGTGTGAGCATGTTACACATGGGTGGGGGGGGGGGTGTTATGCTTGATATACATCATAAAACAAGCATGCGTGAGCGTTAGGCTGTTAGATGAGTTGATAACTTTACACAAGGTAATGGCAGTAGATGATTTCTAAGTTGCTAGGGGACACAACCTTTGCATTGTGGGCATTGCTACCATAAATCAAGAAATTTTAAGAAGACGAGCTAATTGGTGAATAAATCAAATCCCTGAGAATCCTGGACCTGTGAAGACATTCTCTTGTTGATAATTTGTCATATATTTCAGTGGCTCAATTCATATGTTATATGCGAGGTATTGACAGATTGTTTGATCAAAAGCTGAAGACTTGCCTTTTCTTTGACCCCCCATCCAGTTCAAATCTTTGATTAACATATTTTTGTTCAGATTTTAGTTCTTGGAACTTTTGTCATTTTATCCCAAAATAAAACTTTGAGAAGCAATTTGTCTTTCTGTGCTCTCTTCCTCCCCCCCCCCTCTCTTCCTCTGAGGGGCTATAGATTAGTCCTCCAATTATCACCCTATTCTTGTACTGGGGCATTCAAGTTTGTGCTATATGATCTGCATTTCTTGCTTCATGCCAATCACTTTCCCCTCTTCTTTATGCTGTGTAGCCCTTTGTTTGTGCATCTCGCTATCCTACAAAATTGATCTGGTGCTATATGATCTGCATTTCTTGCTTCATGCCAATCACTTTCCCCTATTCTTTATGCTGTGTAGCCCTTTGTTTGTGCTTCTCGCTATCCTACAAAATTGATCTGGGGAGAACGAATGGGATGATCGTCTGTTTTGCCATTTTCTTGTTCAATGGGAAGTTCGTCTTCAAACAATAAAAGAATATGATGATTCAGGTTCCATATGAATTTTATAGCGATGGGAGACGATAATGTTAAAATAAATACAATTAAAAATATTTACACTACAAGAAAATGTTATGATCAGGTGTGGCTGTATGACATGGTACCAAAGAGCTTTAGCTCCAGCGGTATCCTCTCTTCTTCCCTAACGGGAGGTGGCTCAAGTCCCGTCAGGGACAATGGAGAGAAACTATTATCTTGTTGAACTTATCTCTCTCCACTTGCTTTGGACTTCAAGCTCACTCCGTTGCTTTGGACTTTAAGTCCTCCCTATGATTTGTAACCTAATTAATAAAAAATATTAAAAGTTGTGGTTAGGCCTACATCCCCTCCAACCTTTTAAAACGGAAAAAAAAAAAAAATTGGCTGTATGACATGGTAGCGAAGCTCATATTTTCTTTTTCCTTCGTTTCTTTTTTAAATTTTGATTAGATTTTTGCTTCCTTTGTCCTTGCTCAAACAGAGTAACTTTCTCTTTTGCATTAATTAATATTCATCTTGCTTCAATCTTAACTCTATAAATTGCATGTGCAAATAGGCTATTCTATTTGTACAGATATGGTAGAGAGGCACATTCAATCCTTCTTTTGTTTGTCTATTCATTTTCAGTTCTTCTCTTGAGCACGGAGTAGAGCAGTTTGGTAGCATAATACAAAATTTTTGTGCCATAGTTCACCCCTGTCTCCCCCTTTTCCCGCCCCAAAATGAGGGAAAACACTTTATAGACCGACTTTTTCAACCGATAAATCAACCGCATGGTTGAAAAAGTCGGTGTATGTAGCATTGCTCAAAATGAGTGATACTTATCGAAAAAGGTCTCATCTTAATGAGTGTCAAAAACCTAATGAAGTTGCTAAATTCACCTTTGACAGTTATGTGTTCTATTCCCCACTTGCGATTCGATAAGGATATCACTAAAGATGACTATTTCATGTTCCACTAATATTTCTTACGTATCCACCTCATTAATTTTCACAGAAAGCTCAAAAATTGACACTAATTTTGGGACAAAGGAATAGTAATTAATTTATTCGAGGCTCGGGAGTGCAAATTATTGACATTGCTTTTGCTTGCTCTACGTTTTGGACAGGTAGTTATCCCGTTACACCAGCTCAAGGCAGTTAATCCTTCCTCTAGTAGAGGCAATTCTGCAGAAAAATACATCCAGGCTATATCTGTAGACAATCATGAATTTTGGTATATGGGTTTTCTGAATTATGATGGTGCTGTGAAGTCCCTCCAGGAAGCCTTTGAAGCACGACAATTTCAATCTGTGTGAGCTTTTAGTTATATAGTAGTATTACATTTGTAAAGATGATGCCAATATTCATCGTTATTGCATATCTTCTGGTTGTTGCTCTTGGCCAATTGAAACACAAACGAACGATTGAGGGGGCAATGAAAAATACAATTCCTCTTTCTCTTTGATGGATTCGTATGATTGATGCTCTACACAATGGTAAGTTTTGGGAAGCTTACTTTTGAAATATTTCGCGAAGGAAGAGGGGCTCAAGAACATCGTCTTTTTTTTACATTTCTAGTTTATATTTTGTTTTTGTTCGTGTACAAATGTTCCTTCTGGTACACACATGCAGCTTATTTTTCATGAATTTCCCTCATTATGCATATGATTTGATTTGAAAATTATACTAGCATTTTTCGAGATATTTGGGTTGGGTTGTAATCCAGTTTGGGCCGGCCCAGATGGGGGCAAACTGGGCGACGGTCCAGGGCCCCAAAATATGAGGGGCACCAAATTTTTTTTCTTCCTTTTAGTATATTAAGCCCATCAGTCCAGTCCAACTTAATTTTCTTCCCAAGCACATAAGGGTATACGCCTCTAGCCTCCTGCCCTGGGAAAAAAAATTCTCCTCTTGCTATTATACCTCGTGCACTAATGCATATGCTTCAAATTGGCATCTCAGTTCTCACTTAGCTATTCTACTTAAATTCCTATGCTTTCAAATCTCAATTATTTTTCTCTTCCATTCGACCTTTTAAACTCTACTTCTAGACTTCATTTATAAGATGAAAATTAAGAGCAATTTCCCCCAATTCTCTTCAATATTGATGGACCTGTTATCATTATGCTTTGGTGTTTTGCTGCAAATACTTCAGACCGAGTCGGATTACTTGATTAGTGATAATCAGACTATTGACTCAATGATTGTTTCGGTATGTGGGTTGTGGCATGTGTTGATTTGTAAATTTTAAAATTTTAGAATTTTATTTCTCCCCAAATAATGTATAGTAACAATGTTACCAATAAAATTTCAGTGTATTCAAACGAAATTTCGATCTATCAAAATCATAGTGTGAGTATGGAATTGTTGACTACCTCTTCTACTGCAATGAACTTTCCATCCCTAGAAACAGCAAGTCACTGTTATAGTGTCAATCCAATGATCTCTTCCAAAATCAGCTAGATATAATTGAAATTTTAACTCTTTTTTTTTTTTTTTTCTTTTCCCCCCGTAGTTTTTAGGGCTTTAATTTCGGAGAGTTTTAACGAGACTTGATTTTTGATCATGTCGTTCGATTAGAAGAACATTTTAACGAAACTTGATTTTTTTTTTTGATCATAAACTCATTTGAATTGTAATCAAATTGATCATTTGAGGGGTTTTATTTATTTACAGTAATAGATAATTTAAATTTAAGGGTACAAATTTTATTTTCGTCCTGACCATCAAAATGTCTTCGAACGGCCCAGAATACAGTATTACTCTTTTACGTGATCTCTGCTCTCAAATACACAGTGGGCTGGGCTGTAAAGAACTGGATTGGGGTTGGGCTATTTTGGTCTTGCTGTGGGGTTTGAAGGCGCGTGTTGGGTCGGACGGGGTAGAAGAGAGTGAGGGTGATGAGGACGGGGCCTGGTACCCAGATTCCTGCCAAAGAGGACAGAAGAAGACAGGAGGAGAACAGTGAAATGAATGAGGGTGACGACTGTAGAACGTCACACACTGTCGGAACTTAGCTCAACAAAGTAGTAGTAGCTCTGCTAACCTGCAAATTCTAACGAGCGCCTAGGCGCTCCTTTCTATTAGGAGCGCCCAATGCACATATATGTTATAAATTATGT
>JAOWAN010048202.1:0-14054 GCA_028566635.1 Lobelia cardinalis
TCTCTCTCTCTCTCTCTCTCTCTCTCTCTCTCTCTCTCTCTCTCTCTCTCTCTCTCTCTCTCTCTCTCTCTCTATACGCGACGACTGCAACTTCTACGTCGTTTGGTGCAGGTGCTGCTGGGATTAATTTCTCGGAGAAGAGCCGGATCTAGCTCATTGAGGCTCCAGTGAGATCGTTGGGCCGTAGGTTTTGCGCATTGTTGTTTTGTTGTAAGTTTTGGGCATGCTTGCACTTTGGGGTACTTTCTTTTTTCAGAGAAATTTCCAGTGAACAGTGTTTGTGATGTTATTTCCCCATCCCTCTCTCGTAAGGTGTTAGGTCACACTATGACCTCTCGAATCACATAACTGAATTTGGGATGACTGTTTTTAGGGTGTTGGGGTTCTTAATGCATGCCACAGTGACACAGTCTACGGTTTTTGGCCAGGATCCTCATATGAGAAGGCATATAATAATGCTTTCCTAAGCGGATATGTCCTGGCCCTGAAGAGGGGTTCATCCCCTAACTAATTTTTGTTGGTTCAGAATTCAGCCGTTCACTTATGGCCATTTGAACAGCTGGTTAACAAGTCTGCTTCATTGATGAATATGGAATTTATTGTTGAAGTGAGTTGCTAAATGCTGCTCGTCATTCTTTCACTATCGCCTCCTTAATGTCGAAAATAGTCCTACTAAAAGAAAAAAACTCGCATCTCCGGGAAGGTGCCTCCACTAAGTTGCAGGCTTGTTGTGAAATGTAAGACTCGAAGTTTTGTTTCAAGTTGAGAAAGGCTTTTAAAAGTAGATGATAGTCATCGGGTGCTTTGTTTGTGAGAACATTCGTTTATAATGTAGGGCACATTTTTGTGATTACTCAGCCTATTATTCTTTCGATCGAGAGTCATCACCTTCGTTTGGTCTTAGAGTTCTGAAGCACAAGCCTTTGTGAGGTTTTTAGGTTCGGAGGCTTAATTACGAATTGGGAAGAACTAGCATCAACCAATCCGCCCTATATTGGTCTCTAAATGTCTAGCATGCATACCACCTAGGTGTGAGTCAATTAGTTGGCCTAAGTCGATCAAGGTGCAAGAATACACATCTCATGACATTTAGGTCTAAGCAAAGAAGCAAATGAATATGAAATATATGGACTTATTCTCCTTCCAGTCTCAAAATTAGGACCAATAGTGGGGATAATTTTCTGAAAATAAGAAAAGGTGTACTTTTAAAAGAGGGAAATAATTTGGAAAGCCAATTTGGGGAAAAGAAATCCTAGCAATGGACTTGATGAGACATGGAGCAACAGGGCATAAGAGCAAGTAATAGAACAGTTGAGCAAACAAAAATCATAAATATCTGTTAGAACCATAGGGTTACTGACATACTTATGAGATTTTGGGGGAAATGAGAGAAAAAAACAGTTAAGGAAACACATATTGAACAAAGAGTACAAAACAAATATAGCAAGTAAGATAACAGTTATCAAACGGAGGAGAGGGGTAGGGCACACAGTGTACTACCTCAAGTTATACAATATTAAATTAGAGAACAAATAACTTACTTTACTGAAATTAAAGAAGAGTTAGGAAGCACATACCACATAATGAAGCTTGGATGAAGAAAAAAGTGAACGAAATTGACGGTAAGCAAAGAAAGCTTAAGAACATTAGACTTTCGAAAAGAGAAAAAAAAAAAATACTTATTTTAGAAATGGAGAAGGTAAAAAGTGAAGAAAGAATTTCAAAAGAAGTTTTATTTGGATAAAGGCGCAGAATAGAAAATCCTGTTGGAGAGAAAAACACTATTTTAATGCAAAAATAGCTGTATTAAATCGCGTGCACTACTATCGAGGTAGAGAATAAATCAGTTATACGGAATTTTTGACTTTTCCTTATCCGAGGTTTCAAAACAATGCATATATATAATCAAATTTTCGGAGGACTCGTGGTCAAGTGCCATGTGTCCAAAATAAGTTTTATTTTATGAAAAGAGACTAGCATAAAACCAATTTACATAAGAGTGTAAGAATAACAATCAGATGACTTCTTTCGGATGCCTTGACTGCAGCTTGAGTCGGAGGACTAATGGACGGATGACTTTATTTCAATCGGTTGACTTAATTCCTATAAGGCTAAATTAACACTTGAACACTCATCAGTAGATCCTATAGGGATCCTTCTTTATCAGTTAGATATTCTCTAAAAATATGATGGATTTTTCATAGAAATTTAAGCATTTAAGTCAATAATTTCAAGTTTACCCTTCAAGAAAATAAACCTGGTTGAATCAAGGGCCTTGGTGAGAATATTAGCAAGCTGTAACTCTGTTGAGATGTATTGCACCAAGATGTTTCCATTTTCAACATGGTATTTGAAAAAGTGATAACGGATGTCTATGTGTTTAGTTTGGAAATGTATAACATGGTTGTGAGAGACTGAAATAGCAGAGGTTTTATCGAGGGTTTTAAGGATTTGTATATTGTAATTTTCAAGTTGTTGCTTAATCCACAGTATTTGGCACAACAACTTTCGGCAGTAAGCTTCTGTTGTTGAAGTAGAAATTAAAGCTTGCTTCTTGCATGTCTATGACATCAATCTATTTTCAAGGAAATGACTAGTGCTATTAGTACTCTTCATGTATATTGTACATGCTGCAAAATTAACATCCGAGTATCTTACAAATTCAAAGTTAGTATGCTTAGGATACCATAAACTCAAGTTAGGAGTTCCCGCAAGATATCTAATAATTCTTAAGAGATTTCAAGTGAGATTCCTTAAAAGTTTGATTGAAATTTTGCACAAACACATATAACAAATATTATCAGGTTTACTGGCAGTTAAGTATAGAAGTGAGCAAATCATACCTCTGTGAAGTGTAGGATTTACACTTTTATCTTTTTCATCTTTGGAAAGGTTTTTGTCGATTGCCATTGGAGTACTAAAGGGATTAGCATTTTTCAATCATACTTCTTAATGAGATCCTTATTATAGTTGGTTTAATTGATGCAGATCCCATTATGGAATTGCTTGATTTGCAGTCCCAAAAAGTAGATCTATTCTCCCATCATACTCATTTTAAACTTGCTTTTTCAAACATTTTCACAAAGCCTCATTTGTAGAGTAAACAATAATATTAACATACATTTGAACTAATACTGTAAAGTCAATTTTACCTTTTTGAAAACTTTGTTCAATCAAGAATGTAGATAAAATTTCATACCATGCTCTAGGAGCTTGTTTGAGTTCATACGTTACTTTTTTCAAGAAGTAGACATGATATGAATTTTTTGCATCTTGAAAATTAGATGGTTGCTCCACATATACTTTTTTCTTAAGGTCTCCGTTGAGAAAAGTAGTATTCACTTCCTCTTAAAAAGCTTAAATTTATGTGGCTTGCATAAGCAAATAACAGTCTCATGGCTTCTATTTTTTGCTACAGGAGCAAATAATTTTTCAAAATCAATTCCCTCTTCCTGCAATTAACATTTAGCTACTATTCTTGATTTGTTCTTTGTTGTGATCCCAGTTTCATCTTCTTTATTCTTGAAGATCCATCTGACATCTATGACTTGTTTATCAAGAGGCCTTGGTACTAGCTCTCAGACTTTGCATCTTTTAAATTGTTCCAGCTCCTCCTGCAATGATGCTATCTAACTTGGATCCGTCAAGGTTTCTTCTACATTGTTAGGTACAATTTGAGATACAAAGGCTCCGGCTAACATTCCTTCTTCCTTTGGAGAACTTCTGATATTTCTCCTGAGAAAAGGATCTCCACCAATGATATTGAAAAGGTGGTGCTGTCTTGCTTTTCTTACTTATTTAGGTAGGCCAGAGGTTAAGGCTAAGGTTTCTGATGGATTCTTAGGGCTTTCAGGAGGTGTATCTTAGCTTGAAGAAATTGATGGAGTTGAAATTTCAAGAGTAAGTGTTTGCAGGGGTGGAATCAGTTTGTAAGTGTTCTGGCGTGAAGTCTTTTGAAGAAGGTTCAGGACTTTCAACAGAGGCTTCCATCACTGGAACATGAGAAAAGTCATGAACTAGATTCAGATCTGTACATGGCTAATCAAAGTCATTAGAATCAACACGAGCATTTTCAGGCTGAAATACACTTCTTTCATCACAAGAAACATGAATAGATTCAACTATAGAGAGGGTTCTTTTGTTATAGACTCTAAAAGCTTTACTGTGCTTGGCATAATAACTCCATTTGCGTTTTCATCAAATTCTCCTCTTTTAACTTGGCATGTGTATAGGACATAGCACTTGTAGTCAAATATCTACATTCAGTGGCCTTCCTCTCCAGAGCTCATAAAGTGTCTTGTTGTGAAATTTGTTGATCAAACACTTGTTCTGAATATAGCAAGCTGTGCTGACAACTTCTGTCCAAAAGTACTTAGGCAGCCCAACTTCTGAAGCATGGTCTTCCCAGCTTTCACAAGTCTAATGTTCTTCCTCTCAACTAATTCATTCTGTTGAGGGGTTCTGGAGGCTGAAAAGTTGTGATCAATGCCATGATCATCACATGATTGATCTACCTTCTGAATTTTGAAATTACATCCGTTATCAGATCTCACACTGATAATTTCTGTCTATTTCTAGTTGAGAGTTGTTTAAATGGTTGTCCCAACACTTAGTATCATTTTTGGAGTGCATAATTTTCACTCAAGTATACCTAGAGTAGTCATCTACAACTACAATATTGTATCTGGAGCCACATATTGGAGGTTGGTATTTGCCCAAACAGAACCGTGTGCAATAATTGGAGTGGCCTAGATGTTGAAAGGCATGATTTTCGTTTAAAAGAAGTCTTATAAGCTTTATTTAAAGCGCATGCCTTATATTTTTCAAGGGGATGACCAAAAATAGAAGGAAGTCCTCTCACAATATTTTTTTTGGAGAGTTTTGATAAGTTTTTGAAATTCAGATGACAAATTCTTCTATGCCGCAACCACTCTTTCACCGAAATTTTGAGCAATTAAACAAAGAGGTGTTTTATTTGAAAGCTCAAAAAGATTATTGAATAAACATTTGATTTTGTTATACTAGTGAGCCCAGTTGAATCACAATGCAATGTAAGTGAGAGAACACACTCCAAACCTTGATCATAAAGTTGAGAAATGCTAAACATATTATGATGAATGTTACTCACTAAGGAGATCTTGAAAATTTCTACATGTCCTCTTGTCAGTGAACCATACCCTACTATCTTACCGTTGGTGCTACCACCAAATATTATTGATGGGCCTTCTGCCCTGACAATGTTAGAGAGAAGTTGAGAGAAACCAGTAATCAGTCATGTCAGTATAGCACCCACTGTTCAGTATCCATTCATCAGACAGCTCCTCTGGTGCAATAAAGCAAACCTGCAAAAAGAAGTTATGGTCCCCTTTATTATTCTTTAGGTCCAGGAGATTAGTAATCCTTGGGAGCCCATACTTGACGTTCCTTAGGAGATTCCTTGATAGGCGATCCAGGATTGAGCTTTTCAAGGCAATCGATGATCTTATGGCCTTTATCACCACACAAAAAAAATGTAAAAGAGTAGGCTGTTGAATATATTGCATCTCAACAGAAGGTTCCTCAGTCTCAATCATAGGACCGTTCCCTTTTTCAGGATCCCTTACATGAATAAACTTTAATTGGTTTATCTTGTGAACATAGGACCTTTTGATGTGTGACTTTACCTTAGGCTTGCAGTATCGAAAATCTTTATGGGAGCAAGGATTCTGATGGAAGCCTTGCTGCTGGGAGTTCTATTATCGGAGGCCTTGTTAATTGATATTCTCTGCTTGGTTTAATTTTTCCGTTTCTTCTTTTCAGTCCTCTTAGGGTACTCGTGTTGGACTGTAGAGTAGTCCTTCCCCATATGGTCATGAGTTACCGCAGGGAAAAATTCCTTACGGAGGTTATAGTCACATTCATCTGAAATACTTGCTTCATGCTCACTGCAGGTTTTAAAGCCAAGATCAGAATGGTCACTGAAATATTTTTGGTTATCCAAAGGGTTTTCACTGGAGCCTTGGAGTTAATCTGAAACCTTAAAGTGTTAGACATCTCCAGTAGGGTCTTTTGTTTGCTCTCAAGTTGAGCATTCATCTTTCTACTCGGAACCTCAAAAGCAATTTTTTTTATCTGTCAGTAAATTGAACTCTTCCAAGTCTGGCTCAGTGTTGCCACTTCAAGACTTAGAGCAGAGTTGGAAATTTGGGTCAGCTGCAAGTCATGTAAAAGTCTTTTATTTAGAACTTGAAGTTTTGCATATTCTTTGCACGTCTCATTCATCTACTCAAGTGCTTCCATTTGAACATATTAATAATTAACCACAATTAGGAATTTTTATGATTTTCTCCAAAATTTTGGTTGAGGGGTCAATGAAAGAGGGTTTCTTTTTGAAAGATTTGGTACGAGTTCTATCAGTTTCATAAATTTCCATAAGAGCGGTTTCAGTCTCTTCAGCAAAGTCCTCTTGCTCATTTTCTAAGTCAGTTTCACACCAGATAGGTACTTCCTTTGGTTCCTCACTGGCAACCATACATTTCTGTTTTTGAAACTTAGGAGACTTCTTTTTAAAATATTTAAATTTGGGCTGGGGACATTTTGAAGAGAAGTGTTCAGCTTTTCTGCAGTTAAAATACACTAAGTCTTCTGAAGAGGTTTTAGAATTGAAAGCCTTTTGGTAAGGTCTTTCGGAGGGCTTTTGAAAATCAGAATACTTCCGGTCATAAAGCAATTTCATCATCCTCACTGTCGAGTCATCTTACAGATTCAAAGCACTTGAATAAGATTCAGGCTGTGCATGTAAAGAAAGAGTTATCATATATTTTTCTTACTCCTGGAGCATTTTGAGCTCACTCTCATTGATTTTGAGATTAGAAATTAGGTTTTTGAGGGTCATCACATTCAAATCTTTAGAATCTCTTAAAGTAGTGACTTTTACATGTCAAACACTTCCTAAACAGATAGAAATCTCATATTAATTTCTTTGCAAATATAAAGTTTACCAAGAGCTCTACAGTCCTTGATTACCTTGGTGAATCTATTCTGGCAGACTCTGAGGCTTGCTTTTGGATCCTTTTTGAAGGTGTTAAAAGCAAAGATGCAGTTATATAGCTTGTTGTTCTTTCAAGAAGCATCACCATCAAAGTACTCACAAAGTTCATTCCAAATGTCTTTTGCAATCTCACACATCACAATCTGTTCAAAGGAATTAAGCATCTTGAATAGCAAGAATCAAGTGTCTTGTCTTCCTCAGACCATTCATCTTCAAGCTTGATCATGACATCTACAAAAGCACGATTTAGTATATCATCAGAATGTTCTACGGACGGAATACCTGTGGAGATCTTAGTAGAATAGAATGAACCATGATTCTTAGATATTCTTAGCCATGGGCGAAGCATATTGTGGCATTCTCTTGTACAAGGACCACATATACCTTTTAATTCTTATTTTTCACATAGAAAAATGGTTCTCATCTTATATAGGTACAAGGTTAGCATTTAAAGCCGTTGGATCAGGTATTTTAGCTATGAGGCTAAATGAAAAGAGTTTTCAAAAAAAAAAATGCTTGTAGGCTCTGATACTAATTGTTGATCCCACTTAGCACAATATAGGATAGAGGGGGGGGGGTGTAAATAGCCTATTTAAAAAATTTTCCTTAAAACATATCTCAAGTTAAAACTCTTACCCTTGAACTAATGAAGGGATTTTAGTGTATCGGAATACCTTAAGTTTTACTTTAGGAAAAGTATTCTGTTTGTAGAAAATTAGTTTTGCCTTTACTGAATACCTTGTGAAAACTGAAGTCTAATACTTTCTGATCCTTTAAAAGATTTGAGATAGCCAGACAAAAACATAAATCACAAGACAGTAAGGCAAAAGTAAATCACACAAGAATTTATAGAGGTTCACCAATAAATTGGCTAGTCCTCTACCAAGCTGATCAGACTTGAATTTGTGATCAAGATCCACTATTCTCCTAATCTATTACAAGTGTCAGTCAATAGCACACTTGGGCTGTTGACCTTAATAACAAACAAAAGAACAAACGGAACACTATAAAAAAAATCAAGTCAAGCAATGTGACATGTGTTTTATGAGTATGTGAAGTTAAGTTCATAGAGTCATGTGTGCTTACAATTTCACCAAACGGCCTGCTTGGATCATATTATGGGAGGCTCTGCTAGTGTTTAGTGATTACAATAAAATACAAGACACGTTTTGGCTTGATAATCGTAGAGTTGAGTTCTAAAAGATCCTATCTCTCAATGAATAATTCAGTCACAAAAGTATGAGAACTTAACAATGGAATCACTCAAATGGAAGGGTAGCAACTGTACTCAGAGTTTCAACCAAAGCTTCAAGTCTGGAAATTCTTGTCTATTTATAGGTAAATCTGCGATCGGAGGACTTCAAGAAATCTGCTCAGAAGACACGTGTTAGATTGCTGACTTGAGTTGTTGAGAAATTCATTACAAATTGACTTTTTGTGTTGTCATACGTCGGAGAGAAATTATGTCAATCATCACAATTGTACTGAGTTGTACAAATGCTGACATCTGTTCTTGTGTACATTACTCCGTCTAGAATATACTTGAATTCAAATCTTCAAGGCAATGTTAAGGAGGTTTCTAAAAAAACGAATGTAGTCTTGAACGGAAGACTCTATCGGCAACCTTGAGCGTGCAAGCCTTTTGATGAAGATAACGGATTACTTCAGTGTAAAGGATTTCGGCGGAGGACTTGAAAAAGGTAAAATGACTGCTTTGTTAAAAGAAAATAGTCGGATACCTTCTTGTTATAGAGCAATGGAAAATTTTATGTGTAAGTTATTGTTAAATGACTATTTATATATGTAAGATTGAATGCATGATAAATAAATATTATATTAAAAATATTTTGAGGTAATTAATCAAATCTAAAAAAAATATTCTAACACCAATTTCTCTCCAAAATCACCATAAATTTCAATAGCTTCTTTTGCATAAAGTCTGTTAGCCAAAATACCATAAATTGAACGCCTTCCCCCCCCACACACCTTTTTTTTTTTTTTGGTATTCTGTTACTTTCTTACAATATGATTTGATTCTTTTGTCATTGAAACTTGCATTCCATTTTCCAAGATTACATGTATAACTATGTATCTGATCATTCGTGTCAAAGTTGCTTACTAGCTAAAGTATAATACTGGTTACTCATGGAGTGGGAGTATTTTCGGTATTAGAAGAGCGGTAAGGAGAAAAACAGAGGCGATATTTAGCACCATCCTTGTTTAATCACTGAATATGAAATCCATTGGTTATGTTAAATCTGTGGCACTTCTTCTTTCCATTTACGTATTTAATTTTTCAAGACTTTGATCAATTAGTGGATACTATTTTTGTCATTGTAATCTTTCTTTTTCCCAACGAACGGGTCCAGTAAACCATATTCGTCCATCATTTGTTCCGGCTATTACCATATTTTTGATAAATCTATTAGTGATCAATCAAAAAAAACTTCGATTCATCAAATAAGACTCTAATCCATTAAATAATAATTTAGACCATAAAAAAATCAAAATGTAATAGTACCAAAAGAAAAAATACATTGATCCATCATATTTTAATATACATCCCTTAATTTTAAGACCAATCTATCAAATTTTACCCTGATACATCAAAATTAACATTAATATTCATCAATTTAACACTGTTCCATAAAAAAATATTGATCGATCAAAATAAATTGATCCATCAAATTTACTGCTAATCCATCAAAAGTTTATCGAAAAATGATGAAAACATCATTTATCTAAACCAAAACATACAGTTTATGCTACTGTCTCCTTATTTAATCTTATCATTTAATTTTTCTAGATTTAACACTCAAAGTTGATTATTAAATTCTTAGATTATTTGTGTTTCTCATTTAAATAGTTTTCTTTCCTTTAAAAACATATTCTAACCATTAGATCTAGTATCTCCTAATTCAATAGATCTATGAAATCCTGTAAGCCCCCTCCCACGACTACCAGATCTGCTTCTCCAACGCATGAGACCTACAATACTCTTAGATGATATATCGAGCTGCCCAAGTAGAGTTTTCATGCGAAGAGTGAATTACACCCTCCAAAATGGCAAATGAGTGAAAAAAAAAGAAAACTGTTTTTAATCCCATTAATTTAGGATCCAAAAATAGTAGGTTTTGCTATCCCATTAATTTAGGATTTTAAAATGGTAGCACTAATCTATTCCATAAATTTCAAAATTTTCATAAAAAATACTAAATTAATTGTGTACAAATTGAAATCTGAAAAATATTCAAAATTTCACATACATGCATTTAGATAAACATATATGTGCATTTAAATTAATACATGCGTGCATTTAGATAAATACATACGTGCAGTTGTATAAACTCATATGTGCATTTACATAAATGCATATGCGAAGTTAGATAAACATATGCTTGCATTTAGATAAATACATATGTACATTTATATAAACGCATATGTGCAGTTAGATAAACACACGTGTATTTAAATAAACATATATGTGAATTAATTAGATAAATACGTTGTGCATTAATATAATCACGTATGTGCATATTTATGTGCATTGAGATAAACACATGTGTACATACTTATGTGCATGCATTAAGATAAATACATATGTGCACTGTCTCAGAGAATCCGAAGAAGAAGAAGAAGAAGAAGAAGAAGAAAATAACATCAAGAATCAAGAGAAGAAGATCCAAAGACGAGAGTTGTTTCGTTTCCGGGTGGAAAAACACGGAGTGTGCGTAACAATCGTGTTTTTGGATGGGCTTAGAGGGGTCAACACAACAGTCGCCACGGTGGAGCATCTTTCGGGTGGGGTCGATGTTGGTACGGTCGAGGAGGATGACGTTGTTGAAGCGGGTGATGACGGTATGCATGGGGGCAATACCGACGTTGGGTACCAGTAGCTTCCACGTGTCGGAGCATCTTTGCTTTTTCCTTCGTGCATTGAAGAGGGAGCGAGGATTTGAAACCCTAAAACGAGTGACGGGAGAAAGAGAGAGAGAGAGAGAGGGGAAGATTGAGAGAGATATAGGGGACAAAATAGGAAGAAGATAAATCAGGGGAGTCTCTTAGGTTGCGTTCTCCTGGATGATTTTCACCCAGGATTTCTGATTTCTGATTTTTCTCTCTCATTGGTCCCACACTTTTTCTCTCTATCTCTCTCTTACTTTTTACTATAATCATTACAAAACCCTAAAAACCAAATCAAAAAATCACTCATCCAAACGCAACCTTATTTATTTTTGGACTGTGTTTTGATCCCCTACTCACAAATTTGGAGAATATAATTCACTTTCCGAATGAAGACTCCTAGATAGGAGCACCTAGGAGTTCATCAGATTTTTCCCAAAACTCTATCTCAACCACAACCTGCTCGTTGGAACGTTACCAGCGAAAACCCCAACTACTTGTCTCTCATCCAATTCTGCGCCTTCGGAAATGCGGGTGACTTCTATGTCGTTTGGATCGATTCTTCAAGGCTATCAAAAGCCCTATGGATTTGGGTTACAATTCTCGAGAACTTCAAAGTAAATCTCATTGACCCGTTCTCGGTTGATTCGATGTGTTTTTTTGCCGAAGATGGCATTTTCGACGCCGGTTGGTTGCTTGGTTGAGATCGTTATGGACGATCTTTCATGGGGAACAAAAGCCCTATGGAATTAATACTCAAAATTACCAGATTTGCAAAACAAAGTTTAGACCCAAGTGGTGGTTTCTAGGGTTCTTTGTCGAGTTTCAGTAAAATCCGTTATTGCCGAAGTTTGCTCAAAATCCCTTCCACTGGATGGAGGCATATGGACTCTCTCGAATTTGAACCAGGTCAACATCCAATCTATCCCTGCCCCTCAACAAGTGGTTCATATTTTTTAACGGTAGAAAAGAAAAAGATTATGATCGAAAGCTGGGTGGGTCTTTTCTGCGGTAGCCCTTGTAAAATCTTTCACCAGTAAATGGCACTTTCCATTAAGAACGAACTGCTGCTTTTGTGATTTCATTTTCTTTTATTGTACTTTTGGGCTAAAAATGCAGTCTTTATTTCCTTACCATCTTGCCAGTAATTTTATCATTCTTTGTGCTCTCGTTAAATTCAATGAAATGCCCAAATGAATTTATGCTATGCTGCAAAATGAGTTTTCTTTAAATCATATAGTGACAACATATTGATTTTATCCATCTTTTTTTGTTTTTTGAACACCATAAGGAGGAAGGATTTGATCCATCAAAAAGATACTAATTCATCTTAATTTAACATTGATTCATCAAATTTTAAAATTGGCCTAACCAAATTTTATCGAGAAATGACAAAAATACCATTTATCCTAATCACAATTACAATTAATGCCATCATTACCATATTTAATCTCAACCTCTAAGTTTTTTTTATATCTACCGTCAAAAGTAGTTCTTAGGTTTCTGATTTTCATTTTAATAGCTTTGTACGTGCTCTAATAGCAACCAACTAAAATAAAAATCGTAATAACCAATTTTGATCGTTGAATTATACAGAGATTAATTGTTGAGATTTGATTCATAATTTTAAACTGATTACATATCTTGTAATTAAATAGAAAAATTGGATAATTCTGACAATTAAAATTGGGTCAGGTGTGAACACAAATATTTATTTTTCTCTTAAAATTTAAACGCAAATATCTCATTATTTATAACTCCAAAATAAAATCTAAAAATATGTACTTGTTCGTAATTAAATTTCTTTTTAAATTAAATCCCTCATGAATAAGTTCTGAAACAAGAAAAAAAATCGTTCATATTGAATTACGTTTTTTAGCACAGTAAGAAATCAGTTACTGTGTCGCTAATGACATGGTAAAAAATCAATTATTATGTCGCTCAAAACACACAAAGAAATAAATTACTGTGTCGTTCAAGACACATTAACAAATTTCCTACTATATTTTATGAATTACTTATGATACATTAGCAAATTTGCTACTGTATTGCTTCTAATTTTTATCTTTGATATAAATATCAGTTTTATAATCAATAATCTAATCAGATGGAAAATTATTCATAATACAATTATAAATTTTGTTGTTGTTTTAGGGTTTGTAAACATTTTACTATGAAAATCTTTTGTTGTGATAGAAAATCTATTGTTCACAAGAAGTTGTTATATAGTATGTTTGTTTCTGTGTACATTGATGCATTTGTGAAATTTTTGTTTATAAATTAGTCTGATTAAAGCATATTAACATCGGTACAATAACAAAGCATTTACTTTATCAATGTAAAACGTCAAGCTTTTCTATTAAAAAAATGGTGTGTAAATTCTTTTTAAAAAAAATTCTAAAATTTCATCTCAATCATTTAAAATATGAGACTAAAATTCAAAACTCTAATTTCAATAAAAGTGTCAAATAGTGTGTAAATTCTTGTAAAAAAAATTTAAAACCACATCTCAACTATTTAAAAGATGACCCAAAAATTAAAAATCTAAATTTATCATTGAAAATATTGATTAACACAAGACATAGTAAATACAATGACAATATTATCATTATTGTTCAATAAATAAGGTTCACACCTATTTCAATCTTAGCCATTTATTTATTTTTAATTCAATAATTAAGATTAATTCTTACCGTTTCTATTTTATTTATATTCTCATTTGACTGATGACCTATCTATACTATAAGAGAGAGCGTAGGCTCCACGAGCAAATGAACAGTAGTAATTCCAAATGATGATATGATGATTGGAAATGGAGTGTTTTGTGGGTGTGTGTGTGTTGAGATTGGGGGAAAAAAAATAGAAAAGTAAGTGTGTGTTGGGAAGGGAGAGAGAGAGGGGTGATGGGAGTGGTGTGTTGGGAATGGAAAAAAGTGAGTGTGTGTTGAGAAGAGAGATATTAAAAAATATTATATTTTTTATGTTAATTATATACATATTTTTTATGTTAATTTATTTTTGTTAAATAAAAATAGTTTTTTTTTGTTAATATTCATAATTTTTATATTTAATATAAATTATTAAAAAAATGAATCATCAAACATTATTGCGCCGTGTTCGA
>JAOWAN010048229.1:0-14041 GCA_028566635.1 Lobelia cardinalis
AGAGAGAGGGGATGGGAGAGGGAGGGGAGGTGGAGGGGAGGCGAAGTGAGAGACGGGAGGGAGAGAAAGAGGAAGACCGAAAGAATGAGAGATACGTGAAGGATAAATAAAGATCTGAGATTTGAAATTAATTCCCAAAATTAAGGGATTTAATTAGGTTAATTTTTTTTTCACTCTCACTCACTTGCTCTTGGGAGAGTGTATCTCACTTGCTCCAAAAGGAGCTCCTAGCAAGGAACACTAGGGTGCTCCATATAAATTGCCAAATTATTTTGTTCAAAATTTTCAAATCCTTTCTCGTTATTGCTCTAGCAGGTACTTCATAAAAAAGTTGACTCTTCCGTAAGTTTCGGATCCTTATTCCACATTATTTTTTATTCTGCATACCGTTATTTATATAATGATGAAGTTCAATTATAGTGAAACTAAATTAATTAATTAAATACTCTTTATACATTAGACTATGTAGTTAATATCAAAGATTGCCTCTCAATGAGTGACTAAAGAATTATAGTAAGTATTCCTAATATTGTTCAACAAGTGCACACTTCTACTTTCACACTCTCTATTGAAGATCACTGAATTTTCCTACTAATTAAATTTTAAAAAATAATTATTTTTCAATCTTTTAATTTAACTTTCACAAAAAAATCATGATGTTATAAATATTACAGAATATCTGATTATTTCTATTATACATGGTATAGGAGTTTTAATGTAACCTGTATACACTTGTTTTATATATTAATAAAAAAATTTATATCAGATGAATGAGAATAACGACTTTTTTTTTCTCTCGAACCTCCATGTTTTATTATTAGTATTACTCTAATTAATATAATTAGTGACGCAATGCTACCAAACAAATCCAGATCTAGTAAGACCCCAGAAAACATATACAAAGAAAATGCAGCAGCCCAATTGAAAAGTATGGTTCATCACCAAAATCAAGAAAACGCAAGAAGCAAATTAACATGGTAGGAGAAAATCACCTCCTCAAATCAATCTTCAAAAACAGACATTAATGACGGAGCAGACGAAATTAAGCTAGTAAAACCCCGAATCTAGTTTTGCAAGTCAACATAGAAAATTTCCAATCAAGTATATGGTCCCGTAAAATCCATTGCTTACCTCTGAAGAAAGCTTCAGAGGTAAACTCTGGATGTGTGGGTGAAGCTCGATCGATATTGGTGCGGAGATGGGGGAGAAAGAATGAACAGAGAGGGAGAGATGGGAGGGGAGGAGAGGGGAGGGAAGGGAAGAAGAGACCGAGGGAGAGAAGATTCGGCCATGAAAGGAGAGATCTGAGCGAGCGATGAGGGAGGAAGGAGATATGCCATGGAGGACTTCTGGT
Organism: Lobelia cardinalis; assembly: GCA_028566635.1. NCBI lineage: Eukaryota > Viridiplantae > Streptophyta > Magnoliopsida > Asterales > Campanulaceae > Lobelia > Lobelia cardinalis. The sequence continues at coordinate 1,355 of JAOWAN010048229.1, forward strand.
GTCAATGGTGGCTTAGCGGTCGCTAAGGGGGAGAGGCGGGAGGTGGCTGGGGGGGTGGGGGAGGGGGAGACGTTCGCTTGTCTCCCCTCGGGGGAGAGCCACGTGATATAAATTTGAAACAAGGATTTCAGACAGCTAGTTGTTCCCGAGTAGAATTCCTAGTGTTTGCGCTGAATTGACTGGAGGAAGTCGAAGCCCTTGTTTAAGGGAGACTTAGCTAACTTCTAAAAAGAGCCTTAAGTTCGAGGAAACCTTGTTTATTCTTTACCTTCTTGGGTCATTTGCTACATAGGCTCCCGCGTTCTTCCGACAAAGACTACAATTAATATCGGTCCAATAGGTTCCTAACCGATAACACCTCAGCTTCAGCTGCCACGGCTGCAATTGCCGAGAGGGACCTTATATCCTTGACTGAAAAAGCGGAAGAAAAGTAGCGAAGTGGAGAATTCTCACCATTTTCTCCTCTTTATGAGGGGAATTGAAATGGGTCTCATTTTTTCTAGCGTATTCCTAGCCTGCTGGAGGGCGAACTGAAGGAAGGTTCTTGCCAAACTTCTTGAATTTCAGGATTCAGCCAAGGAATTGGGTTGTCCGAGGGGAGACGAACGAAGTGAAGAGGTGGATAGCGTTAGATTTCTCAGTGACGATCTTTCTCCTTATTTCATAGTGGGGGGTTGTTTTATTTTATCGCAATTTAGGCCCTCAGCTTTATGAAAAATGGGTAATGACTAAATTACTCCAAAAATTCTCATGTGATGTGCACGCGGACGACTCTCGTTAGGAATAAACGGATTCCGTTGAAAAAGGCTTGAATTGCAATAAAAGTGTAACATCAAAGCCTAAATTTTGAATAAATTATAATTTTAGATAAACATTGAGAACTAAAACGCAATAAACCCATCTTAAAAATACTCCTTCCGTTTCATAATATTAGTCCTTTTAGAAGTTAAAATTTATTCCAAAATAGTTATCCTTTTATGATTTCTAGAAAGCTTTTACACTTACTTTCCAAAATTACCCTTTTACTTTTTCAACTACCAATAACTATTAATTACATTTTATCTCTTTTCTCATTAATAAAGAGAGAGTACTTAATGAGGGTAACTTTGTCTATATAAATTATTTTTTAATATATGTGCATAAGTCTAAAATAACTAATATTATGAAACGGAGGGAGTATAAAATTTCTTTTTTTCGTACGCAAGCACGAACTTACAATACTTTACTCATGCGGTGCACAAAGATTATATTGTAGAACAATTACGAATAAAGTGGCATTTAAAAAAAAAATCTTGGTACAATATTTAAAGTAAAGTGAAGCGGCAAAGCCAGACTAGCAGAGTGGCACTTTCTCTCTCCTCTCTCTCTCTCTCTCTCTCTCTCTCTCTCTCTCTTCCCCCAACAAAATCCCATAAAATATATGTACTGTAGCTTATTTGGGATCACCTCACCTGGGTCTACTACTTCATTATACACTGTCTTTGTCGATTCCATTCTCAAATTCTTGATTCACAACAATTGTCATCTCAAAATGAATCTCCCGGGTCGCTGAAATTCCCAACAGAGAACCCAGAAAGAAAGAAAAAAAGAGAATGGGAGAAATTGAAGGACCCAGATCATGGACAGAGGAGCTAGCGAGCTTAGTAGAAGACACCGGCATAATCTACCACACCACCACCGGCGATACCATCTCCCCTCCGACGCCGGCATTCGAGCAGCTCAAAGCCTCACAATTCAAGCCCGAGCCGGCGGAGAGCCTTAAAGATCAGGTGAAAGAGTTCGCGAAAGCTTGGGGGGAAATTGGGATTGAGTTGGGAAGAGGGTGTAGAGATATAGTCAAGCAAACCATTTTGACTGAGGATTCTGTAATTGTTCAAAAGTCTAGCAGGGCGAAAAACATGGTTTCGGGCAAACTGGGTTTCTTGAACGAGTTTTTGCCCGAAGATCGTGACCCGATCCATGCCTGGCCCGTTGTATTTTTCGTCTTCATCCTCGCTCTTTCAGGTAAATCCTGGTCCTTAATTAATCACGGTTTTATTTATTTTTCATTAATTATAAGTTTCCTATTCATAAATGGAGTAATGGACTCTCTAGTAATAACTTTTTTTTTTTTTTTTAACTTTTCCTAACAGTTTTAATTTTATATGATAACTGTAATGTACCTATAAATACTTAACCTCTTGATCGTCAATTTCACATTCATCAAGTTTAGCTTTCTTTAAAGTGCAATCAGAAATAACTCAAAGAGAAAATAGTGATGAAGAAAGTTCCGATCATAGTGGTTTTCATTCTTATCGCGATGTCAGTTGGCCAATCACACGACAGATACTAGTAATTACCCGAGAAGAATGCTGACGGGGTATTGCGGCGATGGCAAAACACCAAAGAAGATCGTGCATTTGAAAAATGCCATGATCTCAATTTGGCTGTTCATAAACAAGGCCGCTGGGGGAAATAATTATGATAATTGTTGGGAGTCCTTGGCTGCATATACAGATAATTGTCATCATTCTATTCCTACTTTCTCTCATCTTCTTAGAGGAGTATGTGGGGCCGTCCGACTCCCTCAGCTGCACTGTTCCAAGTCCATTACAAGCACATCGATTAGTGCATGCAGTTTTCGGATTTGGTGTTAAAATTTGCAAAGACGTTTAGCTGTTACTTTTGATCAGTTTGGATTTATTGTTCTGCTTTTTGTTAGAGACATCAATATAGCAATCGTTCATTTTAGTTAAGTGATGTTTTTCTGTTATCATGATTTGCATTCATATATATAGTATAAATTTCAGTAATTGATTATGAATATATATATATACACACACACTAAATATTTCTATTGTTTATATGTTTTTACTATAAGAATGTGCATCACATGACAAAACTTAATTTATTAAATAAAAAAGGAAAATGCTGCTTGCAAGCCAGACTGAAGCAAATACATATCAACTTAGACACCCCTAGTTAGTTAGCACTCCTCTCATTTGGTTGAGCCGTGATCAAAAGAAGAATAACAGAAGACCAACATGAATCATCAAAGATATACAGGCGAATAAATTACTAAGCAGAAGTATCGATCCGTGACAGACTCTTGCACATTCAGCTTTTATTGTACTCCATAGCTGGACTAATTCTCCGAGATTTCAGAATTGGTCACCGCACCTTCCACATTATAAACAAGTTCAATATCTGGTTGAACATCAACCTTTACTTGTCTTTCTCTTTCCTCCCGAACAAGATTTTCCATTCAGCACTTAAAATAATGACACCACACTCTGCATTGTTTCTATTAATATCTTGAATGAAGTTGCTTCGAAATCTTTTTGAATCAGTTTGCCCCTATTTGAATCAGCTTGACCTTCAGTCCGATATTTCTCTTCCCTATTTGCCAATTAATGTAAGCCCTCTCCGCATGGTCATTGATCACAAGAGTTTCATAGTCCGGCCCCTTGGCTGATCCTTTAAGTAATTACATCCTTCTTCCTTGATGATTTTTCTTGGATGTGTTTCTCTTTCTTCTAATGCTTCTTTCTCAGCTAGCTTTGAATTTTTCTTCCACTCCTTGGGCTCTTTCTGTGAGTAATGCATTCTTCCCGACTCATTTCTTTGGATATTAATTAACTTGGGTTTGGATCTTTTTGAGGGGGTTGAGTGGGTAGTGGAATTCTCTATGCTATATTTCAGCAGAGACCCTTTTGACCGAGGATTTTGTAATTGTTCAAAAGTCTAGCTGGGTGAAAAATATGGTTTAGGGTAAATTGGTTTCTTGAACGAGTTTTTGTTCGAAGATCGTGACCCGCTGCATGCTTGGCCAGCTGGCCCAGTATATTTTTTGTCTTCATTCTCGCTCTTCTAGGAAATCCTGGTTTTGACCCTTGACTTTTTTTTTTTTTGCTATTCTTACATTAACAAAGATTTGTTGGCTTTGTCTTATGGTTGAATTATTTTTATATTAAATCAATATGTAACGTGACATTTATAAATCTCACTCCGTCCCAATAAAATACTGTTGTACCTCTCACAGATTTTAAGGAAATAGCTCTGTATGCTTGTATCATTTTTAGATTACACTATAATTTCAGCCATTTGGAAAGTGAGTATTTCTTTGGACGTAGGGGGCAACAACAACAATAACAAACTAGACTTATCAAAAGCCTTAATCCCAATCGCTTGGGGTCAGCTACATGAATCATTTTCTGCCATTTCATGCAAAATAGACTTATCAAATGCAAGACTTGTTTTTATTTTCATTTTATTAGTACTCCCTCTATTCCATGTGAGACTCTTACTTTGATTTTTATTGGTCTAGGTGATTAAAGTAGAACTAAATGTTTAAATAAACTTACTTGTCCTTGCAAAATAATATGAAACTTGCAAGTTGTGGTAACCTTCGTGTTATTTTTAGTTTATTGGAGTATATTATATAAAACTGAATAAATGCATTATGCATTAAGCTTCTAAAGATATCCCAATTCCTTCCATTTCTTTAATGGAATATTTATGAAATCGCTATGAATTGGATCTAACTTCCACATGAATGTGTTTGGTAAGTGCATGTGTTGACTTCTAAAGGTTCAACTGGATTCGTGGAGTTGTGGGAGTATCTAACATATTCAAATGATTAATGATTAATGCCAAGTAGACTTAAATAGCCGTCCCAACTTTGAGTTCCAAATTTTAAGTCAAAGTGTGATTGCAGAGAACTATTTGTCTGTGGGGTAAAAGAATGAATAAGTATGAGTCAAAGTTGATATGACTATATTTAAGCCACTTACAGTGTGTGGATCGAATGTGGGATTTAGCTGTTTACTATGGTCTTCTGTCACATGATATTATAGTCTCACTCAGCCACTGACACATGAATAGTCACAATGGTTTTGGGGTTTGAGAAAAAAAAGAAGAATCTATTTGAGTGATCATTGGAAATTTAAGATTGTAGTTGCCTTAGCATAAATCTGGTGCTAATAGTCTGATGTATTCCAACGTTGCACTTTTTGCGGTGTGTATTTTGAGCATATATGCTAAATATGCTTCAAATTATTCATTGAAGGCGTCTGCCTGTAACTATATTTTGTCTGTTTGAATTGATTCTTACTGGTGCCTAAAAGTTTAATTTTGAAATTAGTGAATTGCAGCTTACTGTATATTCTTCCAGGCATCTTCTTTTAACTAAGGAACTGCCTCGATTATATGTTACATTTTTTAGGCTGCTTCCTTCTTGATTTAAGTGATGGACATCATCATTTATTTATTCAAGGCGTGGGGTTGTTTGTACCTATCACGTAGCCACATAAAAATGACAATCCAATTCTTCTTCCTGTTGAATATAACAATATCGCTATTACAGTCTTATATTAAACTCAAACACTTTGATAGGTCATTGTACTATAATAATTTTCCGCCCTTTCCTTTACATCGTGTTTAATCCAATCTAAATATGTTTTCTGACCTTTTTTTATACCTTTGCAGCATTGTGTGTAAATACTAAACACGATACTTCAGCTTCACGAGTGAAGAAAATTCAAATACATCCAGCTAATGCTACACGAATATTGCTTCCAGATGGTAGGCACATGGCATATTACGAGCAAGGAGTTCCATCCAGCAAAGCCAGGTTTTCCTTGATTGCGACACATAACTTTCTGTCCTCTCGCCTAGCAGGTGTATATCCTCAGATATGACTATTTTTTTAAAATAGGATGGAAGGGATCTGGCATAATGTCATCTGTTTCATTATAGGTATACCGGGTGTAGATGTGTCGCTGCTGGAAGAATTTGGTGTTCGCTTGGTAACTTACGATCTTCCTGGTTTCGGAGAGAGTGATCCTCATCCCAACCGGTGTCTTCATTCATCAGCTATTGACATATTACACTTAGCAGAAGCTGTTGAAATAAATGATAAATTCTGGGTTTTGGGATATTCAAGCGGGGCCATGCACACTTGGGCTGCCCTAAAGTACATACCTGATAGAATTGCAGGAGTTGCCATGTTTGCTCCAATGGTTAATCCATATGAACCAGGCTTGACAAAGGATGAGAAATTGGGAATTTGGGGGAAGTGGGCGCGAAGGAAAAGACTGATGTATTTTTTAGCTCGAAGATTTCCTAAATTTCTCAGTAGCTTCTACCGCCGCACATTCTACTCTGGGAAGCATGGACAAATTGATAAGTGGCTGTCTTTATCACTTGCGGATAAGGTAGTTTATATTTAAGGTTGACTGCTAGTTCTATCTTGGTGCCTTGAAGTGCTTTGAGTTCAGTCAGTAATCTTATAATGCGCTGTTGATTGATTTCTTCTCGGTTGTCCCTTAGTATTGTTTTGGAGTTTGCTCATAGTAGAATTAGGCCCATGGCTTGTTTCTCGTATGTGCCCATTACCAAACCCGCTCGCTCGGTTACCTGTGTTTGGTCCAATTGATTTTTTTTTTAATTTGGAGTTATTTGTTTTCATTAATCTTTTGCATCTGCAGTATATATGATTATCTTAGGTGCTATTTGTTTGAGCTTAATGAACATCTGATAGGGGGTTTTGTGTAATGTAATCAGACAACTGAGAAATTAGACTGTTTGGTAATTTTTCTCTTCGGATCTGAAAGCAGCTTAATATGTCTTAACCAATCAGCTTTAAAACTAAAGCTGAATAGTTAACACCTACATCTGAAACTCTTTTGGATAATTTTATCCCTTTAACACCTACATCTGAATAGTTAACACCTACTCTTTTGGTGTATGGTTAACACTTACACCAATGACTAAACATTCTATGGTTACTTTATAAGATCTGTAGTATATTTTCGAGTTAGGCTAGACTAAAGCTTGACTCATCCCCTCCCTTCCTCCCTTTTAGTGGTCGTTATGTTTTTTTTTTTAAATCGTTATCACTCCATTTCCCCCACATTTTAGTAGACTTGTGCCACACTTACCAGCCCACTCCATCAATTCGAAATTGTAGACCTTAACAGAATTCCCCCTTTTACTGGGGTCAGATAGCCAACAATGTGATTGGTGTGAGTATCTAAAGAATGGAAGGCTAGAAGTGCTACTATCTAACTCAAAAGTGAACTCCCAACTCTTCTAGTGTTGCAAATTGTTGTTGTCATTTCTATATATAGCTGTCTCACTTAGGCTGATGTGCTGTTTTCTAACTATAAATAACTTTCGCGTGGGTACATGTTGGTTCACTCAGGATAGAAATCTAATTGAAAATCCAGCATTTGAAGAATTTTGGCAAAGAGATGTTGAGGAGTCGATCCGACAGGGAAGCATGAAGCCGTTCATTGAGGAAGCAACTCTACAGGTATCAGATTGGAAGTTTGGTTTGGCAGACCTTCAAGTGCAGAAGAAGTGTCCTGGCAAAGGCATCTTCCTCTGGTTCAACTTCATGAGTAATCAAGCAGAATGTGAATTGATTGGCTTTCTTGGCCCAATTCACATTTGGCAGGTTTGCAACTCTTTATTTATTCACTTCAGAATTTGATTTTTGGCTCTATATTGATACTTATCATGCTTCTGAACTCTATTGGTATGCATTTCGAAACGTTTGGATTACATTATCATTGCTCTCTTACCAAATTTCGCTTTAGGAAATGACACAACTGGTGCTGCGGATGGAAATATTCGTTTTCGTTAAATTACATATTGCTGTTCAACTAATGATATATATCCCCTCCATAAATCCATGAACAAGAACATGTAACGACGAACATTTGAAGCACACATTCGACCAACAAGATTATTTTCAAGGCCATTTAACTCTTCTTATAGCTCTAGTTACTATTCTTCCGACCTCATCAATTCCAAACTCTTAGAAGCACTTAGGGATGCCAATTTCTCAAAACCCGCTCCGAATCCGAACTTGCCCCGCCCCGAAAACCCCGAAATTCTTTTAAAAAGTTAATATATAGCGATCGGGTTCGGGTTGCATTCCCAGAAGACTACGAAAGAGGAATCCAACTTCACGGATCGTTGGCTCGTGCAGAAAAGGTGAGTGGTCAGACCCCAAAAGGGCCTAAGCAATATAAGAAGAAGAAGCCACACGGCCGCGCGGACAAGAGGACGCAGTAACCCGTCGCTTCGTCACTGCTGTTGGCTTTGGGAAGAAGGGACCCAACTCATCCGAGAAGTAACCCAGAATGGATCACTTAGTTTGGTAGGTTAAGATTTGTCTGCTGTTTTGGTGAAGCATGTGATGCATACTTTGGAAAGAACGCTGAAATTTTCTCATCTATTAATTATGTGAATTAAAAGTTTTCAACCCTTATGCAGCTTTATTATTTTAAAGAGGAATCCAGCTTCTCCTTCCTTCTCTCCGGCAGGGTTTAAAGCATATCTCTTAGCTCTAAAAATTCCTTTTCCTTCTTTAATCCTTTTCATCAATTGATGGTTTTTAATTTGGAGGTTTGTAGTTCAGAAAGTTTATGACGAATCCATGATTAAATATTTTTTTCTTCTATTTTGTTGGTATGAATCTTCAATTCTCCTTTTTTGAGCTCCAAAAAATTATGTTTTTGGCAAGAAAAAATTGAGATTTAGGGCATATGCGGGGCGGGCTCGAGTTCCTATACGTGCGGGGAGGGGCGGGAGCGGGTTCGGATTATGTGAAACCCGCCCCTTTGCCATCCCTAGAAGCACTAACCATTAACCATTAATGTGTGCTTGTTTCTCCCAATCCCTCCCCTTGCCCTGTGCAAAGCACTAGACCTCTCCTTACCCCTACATGGCTACAAATACACTAGTTAAAGCATGAATTATTAATGTGGTTCTCTCTAATAACTTAAGCTTTTGGATGAGTTGGTCACTTAACTTGGTACGAGAGCTCTAGATTTGGCAAGGACATAGGTTCAAATCTTCCCGCTTGCATTTATCCTATAAAACATGAGTACGTAATTTGCATGTAATTTGCTTTTAGATGAGTTGATCACTTAAGAATGAGAGAATATAGGGGGTGTTTATTGGGAGAAAGGGAGAAGGCAATCTTGAAGAGTATCCGGACTAAATATGGATTGGAAACACAGTTTCTGAATAAAATTTGAGTTTCAGTCATAACCAAGGCATCTTTTAAAGCATTTTTTTTCCCTGGAATGTTGTGGAGAAAAAATTAGCAACTTTTCTGCAACCAAGTGCAATATAATAGATGGTTCACATTCTCAAATTTTTTCTTTTCCATGGATGAGCAGGGAATGAATGATGAGGTTGTTCCACCCCCAATGGTGGACTATATTGCTCGTGTTCTACCAAGTGTTACGGTGCATAAGCTTCTGGAGGAGGGTCATTTCTCATACTTCTTTTTCTGCAATGAATGCCACAGAAAGATACTTTCAAACCTTTTTGGGAGCCCACAAGGCCCTATCGAGATCAATGAGCCAACACTGGCTGAAGGTGATGTGGAAGAGGCATTAACTGTTCCTAGTACCTGTGCTGAGTGAAATATTACTTCAATGCAGTTTTCGCGCTCCATTACAATGTACATACCATATAGGCTCACTCCTAATTTTTCAAAGAAAGGTCACTACAGGTAGTTCTTACTCCTTGCGGAAGAAGTGCAAGCTCAACATAGTCCATAATTTTATTTTATTTTGTTTTGCTTTGTTTTTCCTTGTTACATTTTCTAAAGAACCCTATTTGTCCATGTTAACACCGTATGTCATATGTTGTACGCTGTTTGCAAAATATCGCTTGTGCTCATTTTGACCATGCTTTTGTTGTATTCTCTTTGCCACGAATCAATGATACAATTGACAAGCTTAATTTCTTGATATTACACATTTACTTCCTTTGTATTTCCTTTAAATTGCAGTGAAATTAGTTTATTTAGAAACATGACTGTTTCGGGGATAACAGGAAAGAAGGTGTCTTTTTGGGTTTTTGGTTCTGGAGGGTGTTGGCATGTTACTTGATAAATGTGTCGACTCTTTTTTTCTTGTACCATTGGACTGGTTACTGAGGGAGCAATTGTATGCTGGATCTGCTTAGTAGTACACCTTTGTTCCGGATGGCAATTTCTCAGAAATTTTTTAAGATCCGATCGTGTTCGAGGCGGGTTTGAGTTTAGGTTCTACACCGCCCCTAATCCGCCTTGCTCCGACTAGTGTTATATCTATTTTTTAAAAGAATATGTACATAATATATATTAAAAAAGGGATATTTTTAGATTTTGAGTGCTTAAATTGAGTTAAACTTACATCAAAAAATTTTAAAAACATTAAATTTAAATTATGAAAAAAGATAAATTTTTATGAATGTGGACGGAACGGATCTGGATCTTTGCAATTGTGGGGCGGGCAGGGAATGCGAAACTCGGATCGGATTCGGTTTTAGAGATACCCGCCCCGTTGTCATCCCATGTGGATTGGAGCACCCCAAATCTCCAAATGAGTAGTATCTTCCAATTTCACCTCTATTATGCAACAATACTTTTTTGTTCTAACTCCGAAGATCAGTTGATCCAGTGGTATCCTAGTCTCGATGTTATTTCTGAAATAATAATAATTAAAAAAAAGTTTTATGCTATAATACACCCTTCGTACAAAAATAAATAAACAAAAAAAATATATATATATATATATTCATTTTGACTGATTTTAATTGTGCTTTTTCATGGCTAATTGCACTTCATAGATCGAAGTATATAAATATATCATTTTTGGCTTGACAACAGAGCTACTGGAAAATCTCAAGCATACCAAAAGAGGCAAGGGTCAGGAATAAGCCACCTAGATGATTCTCACATGCAATCCTATGCATGCAATACCCACAAGGAATGAGAAATTATTTAGTGGGCATATCACTCCATGATACGATCCAGCATACAAGCCCAGCCCAATCTGTTGTCCAATGCAATGCAGGTCGGCCCAAACGCGACACCAAAACTCCAGCCCGTTTGCTGGATTAATGAGGAAGGAGTTATGTACAGTTTTTAGCAGTTATTTCCCATGTTTCCCATGTTTGCATGCAGTTAGTTAGCGGTAGAAGTATTCCCACGTTTCCAGTTTTCTAGCAAACAATAAAGTGCATCTAGGAACTTTTCTTTTAAATTGCATTGTAATTTCCATTTTGAATATGTGTGAGAAAATTGCTCCAAAGCTCCTCTGCTCTTAATCTTGTTCTTCCTGGAGAATTACCCACTCTACGGGTAGCTAACATTGGTGCTTTCATTCCCGTTCCTTCCTTCCGCCATGGTCCCCGTAAAGATTCATCTTCGGAAGAAACCAATCCCACTGTCACCGAGCAGCTTGCTCAGCTCATCGCCGCCACAACAGCCTCATCCACCACATCCAACCAAACCGCCTCTCAACTATCCGACCTGATTCAGGCCACCCAAAACCTCACCTTAAAAATCGACCAATTAAAGAACCATGTCACAGCCGACTCCTCTGGAGTAAAAACCCCACCACGACGTCGCTCCCCACAACGCAATCGATCCCCGAACCACGGACAACCTCGTCAACCAAAATTTAATTTACCTTTTTTTGACGGATCCAACGCGCTCGATTGGATTTTTCAAGCAGAAAACTATTTTTCTTACTACCAAACCCCAGAGGAAGACAGGGTCTCGCCATTAACCAATTTGCTCAAAAACAAAACCTTCCGGTGGAACGAAATGGCCCAGAAAGCATTCACTAACCTCAAATCCCACATGGAAAATCTCGTCACCCTAGCCCTCCCAGATTTTACCCAACCTTTTGATGTTACAACAGATGCCTCAGGAGTCGCTATTGGGGGCGTTTTATCACAAAACAACCGACCCATTGCTTTCTTTAGCAAAAAACTATGTACCACCATGCAAAACCAATCCACCTACACCAAAGAGCTCTATGCTATCACAGAGTCGGTAAAAAAATGGCGCCAATATTTATTGGGCCGTCGATTCCGAGTTTTTACCGACCACCACAGCCTTAAACATCTTTTGACCCAAACCATACAAACACCCGAGCAACAAAAGTGGGCTACCAAACTCTTGGGGTACGATTATGAGGTTATTTACAAGCCGGGGAAAGAAAACATTGTTGCGGATGCATTAAGTCGAGTGGAGTTGAATTTATGTTTCTCTATTTCGCACCCTACGGCTGGATGGTTAGAGGAACTTCGTGAGTATTTCAAGTCAGACGCCAACGGCAAAAAGCTCGTGGAACAAATCACCAACGACCCAGTTTCCCTTCCGTTCCACACCATCCGCGACGGCATTGTTTATCGCCACGATCGCATCATGGTGCCTCCATTACCACAGCTATGTGAAAAACTTTTGAGAGAGTTCCATTCTTCTTTCACGGGCGGGCACTCTAGAATCACAGCCACAACGAAACGAATAGCAACAACCTTTTCATGGCTGGGTCTTCGTAATGATGTCACGGCGTTTATAAAAAAGTGTCATGTGTGCCAAGCAATCAAATATCCAACTCACAAGCCTTTTGGATTATTACAGCCATTGCCAACTCCTGAAGCTCCTTGGTTAGACATATCAATGGACTTCATTACTCATCTTCCTCTGTCAAAAGGGCGCACGGTTATATGGGTGATAGTGGATCGCCTCTCAAAGTTTGCTCATTTTATTGCTCTCCCCACACACTACACTGCCGTTTCATTGGCATCATTATTCATGCGAGAGATATACCGTCTTCATGGCTTACCCAAGACCATCGTATCCGATCGTGATCCAATTTTTGTGAGCCGTTTCTGGTCCGAATTGTTCAA
>JAOWAN010048266.1:0-14035 GCA_028566635.1 Lobelia cardinalis
TTACAACTTACATAAAGAACCCTGTACTATAATGTCTATCTAGAAATAGCCATCCAACATATTAGGTTTACAACAAGAAGAGGTTTGTATAAATTTATTTGTACTAAATTTAATTAGAAGGATAATGCATTATGTATCGCGAGTCTAAATCCAGTGTCCTATTTGGTGTCTCATTATCTCTTATAATATTCTAAAATCCCATATCATAATACATACAAAAGTCACCAAAATGACAATAATAATTAATGATACTATTATAATAACTCTTCGTTGAGAATTAATCTATATAGTATCTAAAATTGCTTACAGTAATGCTTTAGTTATAACATGTAAACTAATATAATTTAGTATGGAACAATAATATTTTACTATATTTCTTTAATTCATTGATTTTGCACTCTATTAGTAAATGTTTCATTATTATTTACATTGATAATTGCAGTCTATTATAATGTGTTTGGTTTGAGGGAAAATATGAAGAATGAAAAATGAGTAGGGAAAATAGAAGAGGAGTATTTATTTTTATTTGTTTAGTTGGAGGGTAAATATGAAGGAGGGTAAAGTGGAGGAAATAAAAAATACCTCTTATTTATTAAAAATTTATCTTTCAAAAAATGAGATAAAAGTGAAGGAAAAAGTGGTACAAAAAAATTAAAGGTTGATGTACCCTTCTCAAACCTTTTCTTCCCTCCTGCATTTCGTACTAAATAAGTAAAAATGAAATTCCTCTCTTTTCCCCTGTTCAACCAAACAACCAAAGTTTCAACTCCTAGGAGTTAAAAATTAAACACTCATATTTTTCACTCACTCTATTTTTCGTCCCTTCTACTTTTCGTCCCTCCAACCAAACGGATCATATTACCTCCGTGTGCTTTTTAAAGGTTAACATTTTATCCAAAAGAAAATATAGTTATAAGAGACGTGTTATATGTACCGCCACTAATCAACCGGAAATCAACCGCATGCTTTACAGACTTGTACTTTATCACCAAGATACAAGTCCGTGAAGCATGCGATTGAAATCCGGTTGATTAGTGGCGGTATATTTTGCATTTTTGTAGTTATAAACAAGTGAGAAAAAAATTCTACATTCCCCAAGTTGCCACCTAAAGTTGCACAGCCCCCAGCATCCAAAGTGACCCATATGACACCCTACCTACCAAAACAATCCATCCCCCCCCCCAAGCCAATTTTGGAGGCCAATTTTGATCCAAATTCGACACGTGTTGTGCATGTCAGGGGTAGTAAAGGAATTATACAACCAACTTGTGCATGGGTTCTATTTGTGCCAGAGGGAAATTACCTGCCTTTGGTGCGTGGGTCCCATTTGCACGCTAGAGAAATCCTCAAATTGAGTACAATGAGCACTAAACCCTAAATATGATCGACCTTCCTATTGACATGCATAAATGAAATTTAGGTTGAGATTTTTATCTTTACGTGATTTTGAGTGATGGAAACGATAAGGGTGAGTAGAACATAAAAAGACTCATCATAAAAAAACCGAAATGCCAATTACAGTGAATTTGACTTTAACTTTCTATAGAATATTGTAATGTTATAAAGTAAAACTAGTGGTTACAGGAAGTAGAATATATTATATCATTGTTTGTTGGTTCTTTAATGTATTGAAATGTGCGGGGTTTAATTTTGGTCTTTTGGGGGTAAAGTAAAAAGAAAGGAACTTTATTTAATTCTGGATTGTACTAGGAATATTTGACATCCGTAACGTCAACATGTAAGCTCATTCTTACAACAGTAAGGTAAACAATGGGATGTACATTGGTAGGTGTGGTTTTAGTGGATAAAATAAGGGCCAATGGTGGCCCTTTGTTTGTTTATTTGCATAGAGTAGTAGAAAGGACAAATGGTCCCCGTTCTGTTGGTTTTATGCATTATTAATACTTTGTTGGTTATTTAATTGATTTTTTTGTCAAGTCAATAGTATTATTTATTGTTTGTGTTGGTTGCATTTATGTGTGCAGGTACTGAGTGGTTCACTGCAAGGGTACAATGATTACTCAATCGATGGTGGGCATTTTATCTATGTTCATAGGATAGATATGTGGGTGGGGATGTTGAAGTAACTAGTATATTAGATATAGACCAGGTTTCAATGCCAGTCTTTGATTAGATTTAAAAAACTTGGGCATGATGATTACTCAACCGATTACTATACCTTTAACCCAGAAAACTTGGAAGAAGGGTTGAAGTTAATATCTAGTGAGGAGGCGGTGCTTAAAGTTGTAGGGAAACTAAGGGTTAACAATATGACCGTTGACATGTTTTGCAAACACTGTAGGATGTATGAATTCTTACCATTACACCTCCGTTTCCATTAAGCAAAAAGGTCTGGTTCCCAGTCTCTGAATCTCTAGTTCCTGATGCAGAGTTGAGATTTTGCGTGAAATACTTGCATGATAACTTCAAGCTCCAGTTTAGAGAGAATTTGTTGAAGAAAATGTTGTATGCTTGTTCAAAGGAAACTTGCATTGAAAAATTCAATGTTGAGATGGAGAAGTTGAAAGTTCAAGATGAGGGGGCTTATAATTGGCTTGCTGGTAAAAATTCCACACAGTGGAGTAGAGTCTTTTTTTCTACTAGACATTGTTGTGACGTGCTTCTTAACAATCATAGTGAAGCCTTTAATGGCTGCATTTGGAAGGCAATGTCTGAGCCTATCTTGAATTTACCGAAGTGGATCAGGTTGTATATGATGACAAGGTTGCAAAAAAATAGCGAAAGATGAGGGCCTACCCTATCTTACTATGTTCAAGAGTACAAGAAAAACTGGAAAAAAAAAACAAGCTTGACTCACATGGTTATATCTCAAATACCAGATCAGGGGCATATGGGGAAGCCAATATGAAGTTGACATTAATGCTAGGGAGTGTTCTCTTATATAGGGGCAGTTGTCAGATATACCTTGCCTCTCATGCTATTTCTACTTTAAATCAAAACCAGTACAAATCTGAGCAATATATTGCACAATGGTATATGAAGGACACGTACATGTTGGCTTATAAAAATATGGTTTACCCTATCAGAGGTCAAGATCAATGACCAAAAATTGGCCTTGAGGTGTGTCCAGTACCAATGAAAGAGAAAAGGAAGGGAAGGATTAGGATGAGGAGAATAAGACAGTTGGATGAAGGGATAGCCAAACCCCACAAACAAAGAAAGTTTCAAGACACTGTCAGATGTACAATTTGCAAGCAAGAATATCATTTCATAATGATGGGAGTTGTTCTAACATGCCTCAAAGAATCAAATTAGGATGCGACATCAACACCTAAAGCTAGGAAAATCAAATTGGCCGTAAGCTACCTTTATTTGATATACATTAATATCTAAAGTACACGGGATGTTAGTGTTGCTATAGTGTTTTTTTAGTTAATCACAACCGTTGAATCCAACGGCTAAGAGTTTCATTGTGTGGTTGGAAGAGAGAGAGGGAGAGCGAGCCGAATTTTGTGCAAACGACCCGTATTGTCCTTCCCGAGGGGATTTTGACTATGATTTGTGTTCTTGCTGCGTATTGTGTCGTTGCTGTGATTTGTGTCCTAGGGAGTTTGTGGATAAGTAGAGTAGACTGTACAGTAGTAGTAGAGAGATGAGATCTTACATTTTTTCTTCTTTTTTTCCCTTTTGTTTTTTTTTTGTCTTTTATACTACTCCTCTTTTTAATTTGATTTTTTTTCATTTTTCTTTTTAATTTAACATTATTTATAGTAAATAAATTCTTAGGAATATAAGATCTTTTTTTTCATTTCTTGTCTTTTTTTTTCTCTTTTTAATTTAACATTATTTATAGTCATTTTACAAATATCTTACCGTACCCTTGGGTACGAGCTTACACTAGTAATTCACATGAATGTTCAATTTCAATTTAGAACTGTTAATTACAATGAATGTGCAGTGAAAAAAGCGGTTAATGGAAATGAAAGTGGTTTGATCGGTAACACAAGCAAAACGAAAACACACACACAAAAAAAATATCATTAGTAAGCGTCTAATCTACTTTGTTGCTATTTTCTTTTTAAATATTATTGGACGTTGGTAATTTATGTGATTTACTTGATAATAACTTACTGATGTCCAATATTCAAGTTTAATTTGATAATAGCACTCTAATGACTTCGTTTTGTGATTTATTTATTCCAATTAAATGTAATTATATATTTGAATATAGCTAGGTTTCAACCATACAAAGTTATGGTGTTCAACACAACATGTAAGTGCTTTATATTGTCAAAGATACATGTTGATGCTTTTAAATGTAATTTTAATATCCTAATGTACTCTGTTCAATAAGGTTGGTGGTATTTATGTAAGCATGCAAGTATACGAGGATTGACCAATTTCACTAAAGATCCTGTCACTAATTGACCAATTCTCCATTTGTTGAACTAATTGGACAATCTTCATGTCTCTTCTTTCAATTTCAATTTCTAAATCCTTGATATTGGATCTCAGACGTGCCAATGTCACGATCCTCTTCGATCTTTCAAAATTTTTTGGATCAATCCACATAAAATACTTGGGGTCCGTTTGGACGTGGAGTTTTTTAATATGTTTTGTTTTTATTTATATTTTTTGTTTGTTTTGTGTTGGTTTTAGTTTTGTAGGAGTTTTACAATTTTATCCTTTGAATTTTAAAAAATTACATGATAGTGATGGAGAGAGAAAGAGAGAGAGTGTGGTAGTTGTGATTTGATGTGATGTTTGATATGATATAAAGGTGGTATTGAGGTATGTAAAAATAATAGGTAGAGAGAGAAAACTTATGTTTTTAAAACTTAAAGTGGTGAACAAGTTTTTACTATATTTTTGAAACAATGTTTCAAAAACCTCACGACTAAACAGGCCCTTTTTTGTCTGATCCTAAACAAAAATAACAGCCAAGGTGTAATGTAAAGGAGAAATTTTACTTACGTATTTTATAACCAATGAAATTTAACTTACCAAGTAGTTAGCACATCCAAAGAATTTTCTCCCAAAATTATTATCTCTCCCCAAAATCCCCATCGAAGATTGCTCGCTACATTAACAATACCGAACAGATGGACGTTATTGAGCTTTGATAATGCATTCTTCACCTTCACTATTTGAGAATTACATTCAAGATTTGGGTTTAGCTAGATTCAATTGGAACGGCAATTTTTAAGTTTTATCCCAACTTTTCTGAACCCTAATGTCGACAGAGTCAATAATGCAAACAGGGTTGAAGACGGTAGTTTAATTTAGCGGGTATGAGTCAATAACACAAAGGGACCCAGTCAACTATTTTTGTGAACTGACTCTTTTGCCCTTTTAATGTATTGGCTAAATCGAATTTGGATCGAAATTGACCTCCGAAATGAGCTGGGTGTGGGCTGGGGCTATGCCAAAAAAAAAAAAAATCAAAATCAAACCAACCGAACCGATTCAATCAACTCGACGAAAATAAAATCGAACCAAATATTTAGCTTGGTTTTGATTTTAAAAATGTTAAAATTAAAAAAAAATTGGGTTGATTGCAATTTTTGAGGATACTTTGATCTTTCAAAAGCGAACCGAACCGAGGATGTTATATTTGTGTATACTTAATAACAATCTAACTTAGTTATAAATTATATATATGAAGCTATACATTATATATTTAAAGTTTGAAAAACTTTCATCAATTTGTATTTTTGTTACTTGTAATTAGTAGTTTTTATATTTCAATTATAAACATTGCCAAATTTGCTTAAAAGTGATAATTTTTAGTTAAAAAGGTTAAATATTCACAAACTTTATTCAAAATTGAAAAATAATTAAACCGAACTGAAAATATAAAAAAAATCGACTATTCAATTTATGCGATGATTGAGTCGGTCATAATTTAAAATTTTCAAAAAATCAAAAAATTAATTTTAATGCAATTTTAATCAAAAATGCATAAAATGGAATCAAACAGGAACGGTGAACTGGACTGGGGTGTTTTGATAGGGTTGAGTGTCATATCATATGGGCCAATTTTGGGTGCTGGAGGCTTGTGAATTAAGGTGGCTACTTTGGTGGGTGGGGGGATGATTTTCTTTTTTCCTAAACAAGTACACGGGCAATGGAAACCCGACCCACGACGAAACAGCCCACCCGCGCCGTAGAGCGCGCTAGAACTTGCAGCAAGGCGTGAGACAATCATATTTAGCCCCTCTCCTTCAATTTTCTCTCATCTGAGTTTACAATTTGCGCTTTAAAGATCGAATTGGAAGGGAAGAATGGAAGAAGAAGAAGGGGATCGAAGAAAGACTCCCACAAGAACTCCCCTAAAACCTCTTTCCAATAACAACACTCCCAGATGGAAAGACAAGGTTTTATATTAGTATATGCATCATATCTCCCTT
Organism: Lobelia cardinalis; assembly: GCA_028566635.1. Taxonomy (NCBI): domain Eukaryota; kingdom Viridiplantae; phylum Streptophyta; class Magnoliopsida; order Asterales; family Campanulaceae; genus Lobelia; species Lobelia cardinalis. The sequence continues at coordinate 6,372 of JAOWAN010048266.1, forward strand.
CCAGTTGCAAAGATTTTATCTTTGTGACGTGTGGATTTATGGGTTTGCTTTACTTTTTCATATTGCTCGTTTATTTTCATCATTTCTTGGTCTTTTAGTCTTCTAGTTAGTAGATGCGTTGGGTACTTGGGTTGCGTGCCATAATTTTTGTTTTCTGAACGTTTTATGTGATTGTTTGTTCAAATTTACAGCCAGATATGATTCTGGGTCCAATTGGTGGGAGAATGCAATTTAACATTGAAATCCAAAAATACAATTGACATGGGAGGGATTTTCAAATTTTGGAATTTAAATTAGTTTTCAAATGAAATATTTTGTCCGAGTCAGGTGTAGGTAACCGAAATGACTGATGTGAAATCTTATTGTTCTAGAACTTTGTTTGATTTGGTTTCGGTTTTGGTATTTTAGAGAAACTTTTTGTTGTTGCTGGAATTTGGTTTGGAGTTGAAAGTAAAAGTTGCCGAAATTGAAAGTTTCACGCCCCACTATGTAGTTACTTGTGTTGCTTGTTCTTTTTAATCTTCTTTTACTTGCATATGTATGTTCTTCTTGTATGAATTTCACTTTTATTGTACGCAACATATCCCCAGCATAATGAATCTTTGTACTGTTGCATTGTAGCTCAGGGAGAACTGTTACAAGAGGGTCCGAGACGATCGTTCCCGTTTACTCTGGAAAATGAGGTTACCTGAATCCAAAGACCGAAATGTTAACCATAAGGTTTGATACCCACCCAGAACCCATGATTAATGTTACATTATTTAGTTGTCTGCTTCCTTATTTGTTTGTGGTATTTTTTCCTTCTATCTAGCTAATGTATTGAAGTCTGCATAAAGTAGTGTACTGGGTATGAAGAAGATTTTGAGTTATATCATCTGATTAAGTGAAACACAAGGAGGGTTCCTCTTCTTCCCTGTGCATGATAAATTACCGATCAATCAAAATTTAGTTGCCAGTCATCCATTATTTTGCATTCCAAAGTGATTGACATAATTATTTGGCAGAATTATTGACGAGAGGGGCAGTGGTAAAAGCCGTTAATCATAGAATTAGAAACCCGATTAGGAGGCTGCAGAACTGCATATGGAGGATCATGTGAACAGCATTCACTTGTTGAGTTCAATGGAAAATTCCATTTTTTCAGAATGGTGGACAATGAAGAAAATATGTGGATACGGAATGACTTTTTAGTTGAGAAATGAAATTGTAAAGAAGATGTGTAGTAGAACTACAAAGAAGCTGTTTGGAGAGGGCTTGGATGCTACAAGGAATGTAGCTCTAATATGAGATAGAATATGAAAATATCACATAAAGTGTGGGGCTATGGGTGCTGTAGAGAGGAAGAGTAAGAAATGGCTAAATGTTTACTTTTGCTTTGGTAAGAACGGGATAATTACTTTAATAACCATCGTTTTTGGGGGTAGCAATTTTACCACGAACGTATAATACTACAAAATGTGATCTCGTACATTTAAATTTGATATTTATATCATCCTGCCATTAACTTTCATCCAAATTGTTAATGCCAAACTCACATATTGTTATTGTGGGCCCCGCAAAAGCTTTGATTGAACTCAACATGAAATTTTTTACCGCTCATTAGCCCTCCCATCCCCCCTGCTCCTCCACATTCTTTCTACATGTCATCGTTCAGTGACAATTATTTGTTTATTTTATTCACTTATTTCTGTAGTTTTATGTGTTGATTTAGTTCTATGACCTATGATCTTGGTTTACTATTAAGAGTTAGTTCTTTTATGATGGTTTTTATTAACTTAACACTAAAATATCATTTTCAGGCTGCAATTAAGATTGTTCACATTTTGATTTAGTACGCATGTGTCCTGCTGAAATCAGATTCTAAGACATAAACAAAGAATCCTTTTTTGAAATAATATGTTGACCTATAAAATAGTTTTAAGGGAGAAGACGCGGGTTCGATTCCCGCTATCCGCCAAGTACTACAGTTACTGTATGTTAAGTTTCTGATTTGCAGGAATTCATGAAATCAACCTTCCAAGACATAGTTTACGATGAAATAAGGAAAATGAATGAGTCATTCTCGAAAGATGGTTTCAGGACTTCAGTGTCTGTCCCTGAAACCACTGATGCTCTGTGGGAATATGATGGGCTTCACGCAGCTTATGAGGGTGAGCGTGAAGAGATGTTACTGGAAATGCAAAGGATTTTTTACGAGGATCTTGAAACAGAACAAATTGGAAAAGGTAACCTATTGTTATAAATCTGCTGATAATAACTTAATCTGATCTTTATCTGGATCTTCTGAGTAAAATTTTAGTTCTAATACCTATGAAAAGACATTCTTGATTTAGAAGGAAAGCTTTTTCACACATGCAATTACACAGCAAAATGTCAAGACATACCTCTTATTGTGATGCTTTCAGACCTTTTTTCCTCCCTCAATACTATACTTTTCTGAAAATATGTCTCCATCCTTGAAAGTCGTTATGTACTTGCCAATCCCAAGTGATTGGGAAAAGACCGAGTCGAGTAGTCTTTGTTTACTTGCTTGGTGTCGTTATTGATTCCATCATTTCCATGACCGTTCTTTCTTCTTGTTTACTAGCGGGCACAACATGACATTCGAAAAAGACATTTTTTTATTTTTTAATTTAAAAATTTGAAAATATATTCAAAATTTTTGTATTTAAATTGTTTTACAAAATTAATTAGTGGTTAATCACACTTGGAAAGATATGTCAACATAAAATTTTTGTTTATTTTTAATGCATTAAAACTAAACTGAAAATTAAAAAAAAAGAGAGAAAAATAAATTGTTAACACACTCTCTCTCTCTCTCTCTCTCTCTCTCTCTCTCTGTTGTGGCACACACTTACTATTCAATATTCATTACTATTCATTGGTGGTGGGTCCCACCGGTGATCCTTATACTATAAATATCTTAGTTGTTTTTAAGGTTGCATTTACTTTAGCTGTTTGCAGAACTGGACACCTGTGCCATAACTTGGGAAGATGAAGAAGATGAATACTTGGCTCGAACAGTTTTTGAGCACATGCAACTGAATGATGACAAGGTATGCAGAAACACCAATAATCCTAAGAAAAGAAGTTGCACATACAGTTAGCACACAACATAGGGTAGTATTTGGAATATATTGAAATTATTACTTATTAAGTCTGGTATCTACTCTACTAAATTTACGGTTTTCACTAGACTGCCAAATCCACTTGGCTTGAAATATGATATAGATAAATTTCACTTCAAAGGAGACTAACTAGTACTATTTGGGTTCTGTCCCACTCGTAGAATGATAGCTACGTCATATTTGGGTAAACTGAATTGGTTACGCATGATGGGATATTGCCCGGACTAATGAGTACACCACTTGGGAAATGTGATTTGCTGAATATTTTTGTGGGCCATAGTTAGTACTGGTACTAGTATCATCACTCTCCCATGTCCTATCTTATATGATTTGCGAGTTAAAGCAATTTCTGTGCTGCTAATAGGCACAAATGGTGGTGTGGTGTCCCATATGCAAGCATGGAGATCTGAAAGAGGACTGTCGTCGTATCTTTTGTACTCGTTGTGAACTTAAACTCAACAGAGACAATGAGGTCAGGCCATCCATTAGTACAGCATTTCTTTACTATTGTCCTTGGAGAGTGAGTCTAGAATTCTAGATATGTATTTATGGATTATGCGAAGTTCTGATATGTTCAACTTGAATGCTTCTTTGCGAATCTTTCATTTTTTTTCCTTACAAAAAAGGCATCTCTCCTGCATATTCCTCCTATGAACTGTGAATGACAAGTTTTGCCTACAACATAAACTTGGAACAAAAGATCCAGTTTCTGCTGGATTATTCCTAATGAAACATCTTTAAACATTTGCATCACTGTTTTTTGAATTAGGTTTCTCTGGAGTTGCTGCGGCATAGGTTGGGTGAAGCTCATGCAGAACATCTGGATAGGGGATGCAAGTTGAAGCCCAAGTTTTGTCTAGAGTGTAGGTTTGGTTTGTTTGCATTGTACATGGAGTGCCTGGGTTGTAGTACCCTCGAGATTGTAATATAGCTACCTTGTTCGCAGGTGGATAATCTTAATTCAATTCATTGAGAAGATATTGTTCATTAAATATTAATAGTAGAACAATTTATTCCACAAGCATTTTCACTATCCTACTATCCAACCCTTATGTATTCTTGTTCTACAACAACAGCTTTGTAAGCTTATCTCTCTCCCTTCTTCCTTGTTTTGAATGGGTTTGTTTATCCAAATAAAGGTACCTTCTTTCTCTGACAAAATTAGTGATTCTCCCAACAAGGAAAATTTTGATGCTATGCGTTCGCGTTTCATTTTTCACAAAGCATGTTTAACATATAGAACAAAACAAATGCAACAGGCTCATGCCTTGTCTTACTGGAAGTTGCTAACAGGTAGGTAGAAGAAATAAACATCTATCCTCCAACACTTGGAAATGGAAGCACTTTCTATTCATTTGGAAGATCATTCATTCATCAGAAGTAATTCATAGCTCAATAATAATAATAATACAATGGAGCCTACTTTTCTTGTCAGTAAACACAAATGTCTTCATTCAACATATGAAGCTCACTACGAACTGGGGAAAGTGAAGAAAATTTTGGAGCAAAAAAAGAAAAAAGAATTGGCAAAACACTTCATCTGCATATGATGATCGGCTTCACAATATTACTCTACATCAACAAGTAGTCAAACCTTCCACATACCAGTGACTCGTCCTCACACCAGCGTTTGGTCCTCATAGCGGCATCTTTTTAATATACAGCAATATATTAGTGAACTACTGAACACTTTCATCAGAGGCATCTCAGTCAGCAGCAATGTAGGCTCTCAAAAATTATCCGCATTATGCTCGCCAAAATGCATGGCCGCGGTGGAGGCTGATGTTGTATACAAATATTATATATATGCTGAACAATCTCTGTGCACTTTTTACTCAGCAAAAATGATTTTTACCAAATGCATAGGCTTGAAACTGAAGCATGAGTTGTTCCATTAAAACAACTCCTCTGAATTAAACTTGTTCCAGGCCTCCTGTTTTGACAAATTAAAAATGAGAATACAAGTGCAACAGACTAAAAATAATAATCACAGTATGAATCGAAATAAGGCAAAATAGCAGAAAACAGCCCAGATGGTTTGTCATATGTGTGGATCACCTTGATTTGGTACACTAATAATGGTGCTCGTACCTAACGCGCCTTCAAGTCAAATGTTGGACTAACATGTAAGTCAAATAACATTCTCACCCCTTCAACGAAATGTTACCCCATATCTTCTTTGTGCAAATGCAATAGCTAGCCCCTCCCCATATTGTGCACTCACCTCCTGCCTCTTCTTTCTACTCTCTATCTCAACATCATGACACATAGTTGAGAGAGAAATAAATTAAAGAAAAACCTCAGAGAAATCCCTTATAACATCAGTTTATTGTGTTGGTGATTTGGCATCAACATGATCGGAGATGGAGCGGAGGTGAGAGCATTGGCATCGGAATCAGATTGTGCTTGAAGCTGAAAATGAAATGAGGTGCGGGGTTGGAATGGGAGCCGAAGAGGAAAGCAGGGAGGCGTAAGAAAAACAAGAGCAAGGGATGTGCAAGAAAACTTCTAGTTCAAGGTTTGAATTTCGCTGTGGCAGTAAAGCTTAGCAAACAGTTTGACCCAAGGGGCAAAATATCACACCTCGACTCTTCGAACATGCTCCACCTATTTACAGGTGTGGCTACTTGGACTTAATTCTTCCCCTGACATCATTCCATTGATACAGACACAGTGTCGTGTGTTTTAGCTTCTTAGGATAATTGTTCTTGATGAAGAATAAAAAGTGTCGCTCACTTTGGGACAGAGGGAGTAATATTTTATTTATTTTTGTTTGTTTTTTCTATACAATTGTTTGAGGGTTTCATTCGTAATGATATGGAATATACAAGGAAATGTAAGGGCTTTTTGGCCATTTCGAAAATCTGTTAACAGAGGCGGGGGAAAGCGCTGGACCTCCTTAGCCACTAAAATTGAATCTCACACCATAATAAGTCCATAAACCTATTTCTGTGGAAAGGTAACTTTGAACCATAATTGCAACCAAGATGAGAGATACAAATTGTAGAATGGAAAAACTGAGGTTAATACTAATAAATGAAATGCAAGGCCATGAGCCCTAAAGGAATTCAAGGTTTAGGTCAATACGCACGTTTAAATTAACATTTTCACTAACATAACAAGAAAGACTGAATCCAAACGAAATGCGGGCTCCCACAACATTTTCATTTAAGTAACCAAGAAGAGAGCCTCAATGGCGAACAAAATGGATGGAGTTCACGATGTTTTGGGGCCTGTGAAAGGGTCTAGTGTCAGCAGTTTCGAAAGCTGAAAGATTGGTTCCAAAGTTTGGATCAATGACCTCCACAGCAAAAGGGAATACCCTTTAACCTTCCTCCTGTGCTAACACTCATTCTTAAGGAATATTGGCACACACATTGCGTGTGCATCACTATAGTTGTTATCTTCTAAACTTGTCATTAATTTTAATTCATTTCTTTATGTTTTCCCTTCTCCTTTCTGATTTTATTTATATTTTTATTAGATAATTCAAAATTAAGGTATTTAATTAGTAGAAGTGGTAATTTAATGCTTATGATGTGTAATTTAATGCTTATGATGGTAATTCAAAATGAAGGCATTGTGACTAATAATAACTCCAAAATAGGAGTAATTTACGAACATAAAAAATGTTTCATTCTAGTGAGGGCAAGAGGTTGGGGTAAATTTTTTTTGGGGGGGGGGGGGGGACGGGAATTGGGTATATGGGACTGGGAGTACACTTCAATTTCCCATCGAAATGGGGCAGGAATGGGAATGGCATGCCCTATCCCATTTATTTCCCGTCCCACATATATATATATATATATATATATAAAACCTTTTTATTAAACCTGTCAATTTGGGTTAAATGGGTTGTAATGGGTTGAGTTATAATAATTAACAGGTTGTAATGGGTTCAACCTATTATAACCCATTTAATCAATCGATCAACTCAATTGTATAATAAATGGGTTAAGTTAAATTCGAATTAACATTTGAATACTCTTTTGCATAAAAAAAAATATTTTTTATACATTCTAATACTTAAAATTTTAATTACATGGGTTGTATCAGGTCAAGCTGTTTAGCAGGTTAAAGCGGGTTAGATTGGGTTAATGGGTAGCAAATTGACAGGTCTACATTTTATAGAAGGAAATATGTAAGGTCATTTACTTCTTTTAGAGGAAATAATGGTTTCCTTTTTTACACATGCGGTAGGATGGTTATATCCTAGAAATAGTTGATATAAATATGTTATATGTTAATGCCCAATTTAGTTTGGTGGAGAATATTAATTTAGTACTCTAAAAGTCTATTTCATATATAATTTATAAAGTAATTACATGGCAGCGTGATGCAAATGAGGACACGTGGGATGGAATATTAAAATTGTAACGGGATGGGAATGAGAAAAATATAATGGGGCGGGAATGAGAATGGCAATCCTTATCCCATCCCATCGCCATCACTTGTTCATTTTGAGGAGAGAGAGAGAGAGAGAGAGAGAGAGAGAGAGAGAGAGAGAGAGAGAGAGAGAGAGAGAGAGAGAGAGAG
>JAOWAN010048287.1:0-14033 GCA_028566635.1 Lobelia cardinalis
AATATCAAACACTTTCCATCTATTACCCCTATACCTATACACTCTCACAAATCAATTCAAACCTTTCACATCACATTATCTCTCCTCTTTCCTTAATTTTCTCCTCATATTTAAACCTATCACATCACATTCTCTCTCCTCACATCACATTAAAATATTTCACATCATGAGGGTAAATTGGTCTTTTAATTCATAAACTCATATCACTCATATCATTTTATATTCATATTGTAAAAGTACCACATCCCTTCATATTAACATATGTAGTCTTTGTGATCGCATCCTTAGAGATTCAAATCGAATAGAATTGAATCGAGGCCAAACCGACTCCATTGAAAATATTCAAATTTGATAACAACCTATAATAGGACTTGAATTTGGATGATGGACGTGGAATCACTCTAATATTTAGGTATATTGGTGTTCCAATGCATATGGAATATTTTTTTTATTTAGTTAAAAATATTATTTGAAAATGAAAAAATATAAAATGATTTGGGTTTAATATGAAATTAAGTAATGTGTAAAATAAATTATTAATTAGATGCAAAGGATCCTTTGGCAGGAGATCACTTTCAGCTAAGGAAGCTAAGAAGTAAGCTTAGAGCCTAAGAGATGTAGTTCAGTCGGGAGGGAAGATGCGGCTTAAATATCACATAAATATTTATGACATTAAGATTTTACTTATAAATTAGATCAACCTTCACTGTTCTGATTGAATGATTGCAACCATTCACCTTCTACAAATCGGATGATTGAAAATTACACACATATTCTGACACTTACGTACCAACACACATATACTGGCACTCTTACATGCAGACTGATACTCACATATATAAACTTTCATCATTTCTTACATTCGAAAGAAGTAAAACAAATAAATAAGTAAATAAATTCAGCTATTTCTATTAAAGAATCAGAACCCAAATTTTTCGTGAGAAACAAAACAAACAATTTTTACTTAAAATCAAAACCTAAAATTTTCATGAGAATAGTGTTGAAGATAAAAGCTGTGAAAATGGATTTTTCTTTGCACCACCTGTAGGCAATATCTTCTATCTTATGCTGCCCATCACCGATCAATACCGTCTCAATCCAATGAACATCGCCTCCCTCAAATTTCAATCAACTCCAAGCCCAAGGAAAGTTCTTCTAAACCGATTTGACCTCCCATGGGCCTAAATTGCCAAAATCTCCTCTTCAGCTGTCGATCGCCTTTGTCTTATGGTCTAAAAAATTATATGTTAAGATCTGTAAAAAATTGAAAAACGGTTATTTTAGATTCGAAAAATAAAAAGAAGCTAAGATCTAAATAAAAATGATGTTTATACTTATACCGAATATATATTTTTAGAATGATTGAAAAAAAAAGATCTGGACCTAGCAATGTTTAGATTCAAAAAAATATCACCATTTTTACATCTTAAAAGAAAGGATAGAGAGGGGTGGTGAATATAATATATATATAATTTTTGAGATTCATGAGAGAGAAAATTTAAAAATTAAAAAATCTGAATAAAAAATACTCATAAGAACGCAAGCGTCTAATTAGAACTCTCATAAATATTGTTGATTTGATGGAAGTGCTTGTTGATATATCTTCAAGTTAGTCAAAGTATGAGGAAAAAAAAATATAAAAGAGGAAGAAAAATATGGTTAAAAACTTTTAATTTATATAATAAAAATATCATTGTTATCTTTTGAGAGAGAGAAAAAAAAATGCGAGTATTTTATTTTATTTTTTTTAATAAAAATTATTAGTAATTCTTCCACTTGCTTCTAACGTATTACCTATTAACATATCGTAAATATGTGAAATATCTTAGCACTAAGCTATATATTGATATTATTATTGAATATAAATATTTTAAAATGAGTAAATTATTTAAAAAATATAACTCACATCTAATTACGTTAGTACTTTATTTTATTGGTTGTATTCTCCTGGATGCTTTATACCAAAACTTTTTATTTTTTAATATTTTTTATTAATCCCACATTTTTTATATAATTATCTCTTACTTTTTACTTTAATCTTACAATATTTTTTTTTATATAATTCTCCCTTATTTTTTTACTTTAATCATTATAAAAAAAAATTTAAAAACCAAAAACTCAAAAATCAAATTAATAACCACCCACCCTTCCAAACGCGCTCTCTTACCAAAAAAAAAAAAAAAAAAAAAAAGTGCAATAGGGAGGAGTCCGGATCTTCTGTCCCATTTGGTGTTCCATTCTCTGTCTCATCTTTCTAAAACCCCATCCTAACCCTTTAAAAGATGACCCTAAATTTTAAAATACTAGTTAATGGGATATGTGTCGATGTTTAAGATAGGTGGGACAGAGGATGAGACACCAAATGAGACAGGAAATCTGAATTCAATAGGGAGCACAGTACAGTTGAGTCAAGCGCGGTCAAAGTTCATTGGTTTAGTTCGCCGCCATCTCTAACCCCTCTCTCGTCCATCTTCATAGCAGCCGGCAGCGCCGTGTGGCTACCTGTGTTACTGTGTAATTACCTCATTCTCTCGCGCTGTCGGTCTCCGTCTCCTAAGAAAGAAGAAGAAAAAAATGGAGGGTCGTACGGATGATATCATGTCTTTATTATTACAGTTTAATCACCATCGAAACCGAACATCCCGCGACGAAAAGCAATTGATTCTCAAAAGAAGGTCACTTTTATCCTCTCTTTCTCCCTATTTTTTGTTTTATTTTATTTTTCAAGTTATTTTTTCCACACTTACCCAAATTGGGATCAATGATTGAGCCTGCAGTCAATGTAGCGATAGTAAAAATGTGAAATTCATCAGGGTCTTCAACATTGTTCTGAATTGGCTTACGTAGTCTGCTACCCGTGTAGTTGAACAAATTTTGACACCCAGCTTGGGACGGAGAGGATATAGGGTTTTGGATACAAAATCTATCGGGTTGGCAGGCTGAAAAGGGTATGGAGGTCTCATCCCTTGGTGGCAGGGCCGATTAGACAATCAATCAGCAATTGCAAATATATACAACAACAACAACAACAACAACAATAGTAACAAAGGCTTAAATCCAATCACTTGGGTTGGCTACATGAATCCTTTTGTATAAAAACTTTTTGTTACCTTAGTACTCATTTGCTAGATGGGATTTACATGGATTGCAGTAGGTTTAACCAATGACTATTTGGGTTCAATTTGCACTATAGAATTGTGTTGCATGGCAACGAATTTTCCAGGGGAAAGAAATATATATGGACTTTCAGTAGGATTATGTGTGGTTGATTCATGTCTCCGTCAATTTCATAACTGCATATTATAGTTTAGCTTTAATAGCTTATTTTCATGAAGTTTTTGATATTGTTTTATTGTTCATGCTCAGTGCTCACAACACATTGCCTTTACCAAAAGCAACAACTTGAATTCTTTGCAGGTGGTTAATGGGGCTAGCTCTGTCAACTGAGGAAGAGAAGCAATTGAAAGCGTCCGCCTTTCAAACTGATAGGTATGCACTAAATTTCTTATCGGGTGGGGAAATAAAGTTCAATGGGTTGTATACATTATTTGGAATTTATTTATGGACTGTGCTAAGAAACTTGTTTACGAATCAAAAATAGAAAAAGTTGCATTGAGAATGAATACAAGTGCGTTCAAGACCCCAAAATGAATTGATGTTGCTTCGAAATGCAATAGTTTTCCTTTTTCTGCTCTTAACAAGTGTCCTTTGTTAAACTTTTTGTTGATACGTGATTTTGATAGGATCTTATTTGCTCGGTCCTAGTAATTGGCCGAATTGGTTTTGGATGCTTGCGCAGTACATAAAACATTACAATTATTTCAAGTGCATACTCTACTACTTTCTCTGGCCCAAAATAATAATAATTATTTTTTTTGGGGGAATAATTTTGATCAAAACTGTTCTGCTTTTACTGAATTCATCTTTGCAAACTATTATGTCCCAAGCTGCACTTGCAATGATATGTCGTGGATACTAAGGGTGGCAAAGTCATGATGATCTTTTCCTAAAGGGGATCACTGTTTTTTAGGGTTAGACAAGTATATGGTAGTATCTCAATTTGATTACAATGGAGGTCAAAATTATAATATAGTGGTTTGCCCCCAAAACAGGGTCAAAATGATTTAACATCATGTGTTTTGTAACCCTTTTATGCAAAGAGTTGCTTCACCACTTTGTGCTTGTATAATTGCTAGTAAGTCTGACACATAAAGCAATTTCCTAAAAGCTTGATATAGGTGAAACCAAAAAGATACCTTGATTTTGTGATGGAGGGAGTACTATCAATATACCATTGGACGCCATTTGTCCATTTCTTTAATAACAGATTAACAGTTGGTTTATTCGATTTTTCTCCTCTTTCACATTCACTTCTGTTTCATGTGCCTTTGAGAGCTCTTTATTTTGGTGTCAGCATGCTTGACGAAGCTGTCTTAAAATTGAAGAAGCCAATAGCACGTAAAGCATTAATTTTATATGCCCGCTGTTGAGTTATCAAACAGATATTGGGTATTAACAAGCATTGAATGCAATTATTTAAGATCTAGGATTACTCACGCATTATCAGTTGGTTTTGAGACAAACCCTGGAGGCCTGGACTTTATTATGAGTACCTGAACACTCTCTTTACGTGCGATCCCAAAGGCCGATGATGATCTAGCTCCGTGCCACCCTATCTTAAGTGTCCATGCTCAAGTTTGGCTATGCATGGAGGAACTTGTAGAAAAATTTGAACCCATATCGAGTATTAACAAGCTTTGCATTCAATTAATAAAGATGCTGGGCTCCTATTCTAATTGTCAAGTGGCTTTGAGATGGAATGTGGCATGTAAGATTTCATAATTTATTCTAGTTTTTTCCGCTTGCATAGGGACATCATAAGATAGTACTAGTTAAGGTACTTATTCAGTAGAATCCAGATGGAGAGTAGCTTCCGTAGAATTTAGTTCTTTTTCTTAAGGGCCGAGAATGGGTACGGATTTGGTTGTTACATTGGAACGTTGATCATAATTTATGATACATAGATATAATGGCAAAATTAATCTGGGATTTCAGATTATTCATGAATTTTTCAGTGTGCTTCTTAGGAATTTCTTTGGTTTAGCACATTATTTGAGGTTTTTTCTGCTATAGCTTTGTACAAATTATGACTTCAAATTTGATTATAGTAAGATCTTGCCCTCCAAAACTTCGGCCTACTGTCTTTGGAATCAATGTGAGAAATACATGGGTTGGAACTTGGCGGCATTCAAAAAGCACATATAGTACAGCGCACATCTTGAGGCTAATATAGATATTGAAGAATGCAAACCTAAACCTTTGAACATGATGATTGTTATTTGTTAGTCCATAAAGTTTGGAAGAGATCAAATGTATGTGCAAGTGGTTTGCTGAAATACTTGATGGTATCAAGATGGCGAAACCCTAAATCTCCAAATATGCTGGAATCTGGTCCTGAAAATGGGGATTTTGAGAACTTGTTTCATGACCAAGCTTTGCTCAGAGGCGGGATTAAAAAGTGATGAATAATGGGTGTATTAATTTGTAGAAAAGATGCTGATTTTGATAAAATGATGCTTGAAGATGAATCTCTTATATAACTTGTGTAAAGATGGCTAATTGATTGATTTACTACTGCTTCTTATGTTAACTTGATGTCATTTATATAAATACTAGCCTTGCCATTCTTGATGCAATAATTTGTATTAATATGTTGCCCAACATTTGTTGGCAGGGTGCTACATGAAAATCACGTAACATGTGCTCGGCGCTTTAGTACAGTCTTATTGTCCATATATGCTTTTATACCATCTGTAAGATTGGGTGGCCCAATAGTTAGGACGTAGATGCTTGAAATAGATATTTCTGCTAGCTAGCATGGAAATGGTATGCTGAGAGTGCTCGCTGTTGACAACATTCCTCATGAAAAATATATCAGATTTGCAACTCCTATGACAGGCTTACCATTCATGAGAGGTTGTATGAAAAGATTTCTTCTCGAGACAGCTCTTGCACTGTCTCTGTCCTAGGGTTATTTACCTTACTTCACTCTAGGAAATTTTCTCTCTCGGAGCTCCATATCATCTAACACGACGCAAAGCTTGCTAACTATGTTGCTGAGTAATACAATGTTGGTCCAACTTCGATTATTATGTCTTAGGTCCAACTTCGTATCATGAGAGAGAGCTTGAGTGGTATAACGTTGTTTTGCAGCATGCTGATTGGTGTAAGGGAAGGGAAGAAAAAGGCTATAAAGGCCTCCCAACTAGTCCCAAGCTCATGAAAAGTGTCATGGAAAATTTGCGAATATGTTTCTCCCTTAATTGGGAGTCTGCTTTATGAATGAGTATGAAAATTATATAGTGATGTTAATCATGCATGGCAGTAATGGTGCTGTTCTCAAGTACTGTAATAGTACTAACCATATACAAGCTTTTTCATTTGTTTTTTTTCTAAAACTAGGGCATCAAAATGGATAGAAGTACGTTCTTAGTCCATTGTGTACCCGACTGCATCTTTTTGTCTGGAGTCAAACTCTTTGATGGGTGTCATTCTTGCATAGAGATAAAGGCTGTTGCATTTAATTTCTGTGCAACCTGCATTTAGGAGTGAAAGTCCAAAATGGTTGAGGGTATGCTAGCCAATAGAGAGACATGGACATAGTATGAGGTAGTACAAATACTCCTACTTTCACTTTATCTAAATATTCAAATGCCCACATATGTCCCATTGAAGCGACTTTTATGTAAGCATCTCTTATATAATACTAGTCTCAAAACTGTAGTCTCTCCAAATCCAGGAGATCCTAGTTCCATCACTTGTTTATTTAATTTTGGGTTCTCCTGTAATTCCTATGACAACTCAATTACCTTGCTTAATGTCAACTAGTCTAGGAGGTTAGAAAAGTTAATCTATTCAATGCTACAAACATAAGGTTTTGCTATTTTTATGACCGATTCTCTTAGTGGATTGCTTCTGAAGATATAACTTGAATGTTGCTTGATGATAGTATTCTTTCTTGGAGCCAACTTTATTTATTTATTTATTTATGTCGGTTGAACTGGAAAATGCCAATGAGGTACTTGAGATCCAGAATCTTTGGGGTTCCCCCCTTCCAAAATGGTGGAACAACTTTTTTCTAAATGAATCTTATTATCGATACCCTACTGAAGACAAATGGTCACTGGATCGAGAGGAATTCTTGGATTTTTAGGGGTCCACATGTTATCTTCTTCCCTTCTATCGGAGAAGATCTATTTTCAGGCCTCTCTTTGGGAACAGAGTTTGGATCTCAGGCCTGCCTGATTGCCTCTAGTAAAGTTGGCTAGGGATTGGAGAGCGGCTTTGTGCTACTTTTAGCGTTTTGGCTCCTTGTCTCTTTGTTTTTTTAGCCGTTTTAGCTTTTGTTGTTTTTGGTGGATTTCTGGCCGCCCTCTTTCTACTCTTTCCTTCTCTCTAATATATTTCTTTTTTCATCAAACAAGAAAAAGAAAAAGAATAAGAAAAAAGGTCACTGTATTATGGTTCTGGAAGCCACTTATCTTGATTCATGGGTACTTCAGAGCTATTCTTGTTCGGTTCTCCTGTTGTGTTTATCTTGTAATGTTTGTTGTGTTGGTTTCAATCTGCAGGGTGATGGCCGAAACATTTCTCAGGGAAGATGATGTAAGTACTTTCAGTCACGTACTTCTTGTTAGCTATAACAACTTCAGTTTCTGTTACCTTCAAGACTTCAGCCACTTTCTGTTTCTCCTTTGCTGTAATATGTAAATGCCTCATTTCTGGTGCTTATTCCTCCCCCCCCCCTCCCCCTCCTCCAATTTTAGGTTTATTGTGAGACCCTCAGAAGTTCACTTGAGAAAGGGCTTGGAGTGAGTAATGTTGAAAGAACACCTCCATCGGTTGAAGACATTGTGCAATTGCTTAATTCGCGTAAAGATATAGGAACAATTATCTCCCTGCTTGATGTTATGACTGGTGAGGGGCTTTCTCGCTTTGCTGAAATACTAGCATGTGATTCAGTAAGATTCGAGAAAATCCGTTGGAAAAGTAAAAAGAACGTTCAAAAGTGTGTTGCTGAGTGTCTTAGAAACAAAAGCAATAGTCAATTCACAAAGCTATCTAACCAGCTATCCCAACTTATGAAGGATCCAAACAATTTTATTTGGAATCGTTTGGCACTTCCAACTCATGTATCTCAATCCTCTCGTGCTGCTGTTGAGAAGGTATTGGGCGGACTCGGGAACTTACATCATCTGGTTGTTTGTTCCATGGACAGGAAGCTCCGAGGTATTAAGGGATACTTACCCCAGTTACGCCCCCCACAACCTGGAAGGGAACATAAATATTTAATCAATTTGGTGAGAAAACGCTGTATGAAGATGATGTCAAACCTTTGTGAAGGGGATGAACTACCAGAACCATTAGTCAAAGCAATGACAGTTGCCAGCTTAGCATTCAAGCTTAAACTAGGTAATCACTTTGTACCAGAGTTTCAACATTTCCCAGCGGAGATAGAGGCCTTGCAAAGTGAGCTCTCCAAAGCCATTGAGCTTCTCTCTTTCCGCAGTAAGGTCCCAAGTAGAGAGCTGAAGAAAATTCAGATTTTGCTGAAACCTAATGCTGAATTATCAAATATGAGTTTACGACCGGCAATAAGAAGACTTTTGACTGAATATCTTTTGGAGTGCAATGATATGGAGTCAATCCCTGAAAGTTTAAGTAAAATTCTTGATATTATTAACAGACGCTCTCGTGATGCTCGTCATAGATTCTTCACCAAGGCAGACGTAGAAGAGGAGGTGGAATGTGTATTGACCGTCAGTGCTCAAACTAAACAGATTGCATGGGACTTACTTTCGGAACATGAGTTTGACGGAGAATTTGCTGATGCATATATGGAGGATTTAGAGGATAGTGATGATGGTGAAGGTTGGGAGTGTGACAAGTGGCAAGTGAAACATCGGCAGAATAATAGGTGTTATTTGAATTACACAAATGATCAACCGGAAGTTGTGGGCGAGACAAGCTCAACTAATTCCGAAGTGGTTACTGCAAGAAGTATAGGAGATTTTTCTTCCCCGCATAACACCCTGAATAGGATAGATAGCAAATTTGAGTTGCTGGATGAAACGAAATTAAATTCAGGGGATTTCTGGGGTTCTCCATCTACCTCCCCATTTTTGAAATCAAAATTTTCTGACAGTCCAGGTTACAGAATCAGTTCACTTTCACCAGATGAAAGATTGAAAGGGTGTCACCTTGTGGAGGGACATAGAATTGATTCAACCAAATCCCCAGAAATTAACTCTTCTAACTTCTCATCTGCAACGGCGAACCTTACACTTGATAATCAGGAGACAACTGCGAATTCTTACCTTGCTGTCCAAGAAGCTTGTGACAAAACAAGTGTGATTGCCTACCAATTCATTGGGTATTTGTTGAATGCATTTGCTCATACTGAAGGCTTAGATTTACACGTGGATGATGTGTTGTATCTCAGAGGCTTCAATTCAGTTCTAAAAAATGTTCAAGGTGTACTCTCTCTCTCTCTCTCTCTCTCTCTCTCTCTCTCTCTCTCCATATATATATATTTTATATATATAGATTAAAGGGTTAAATAAGATTGTGACCATCAACTTTTATTTGAGGTTCCATTTTACCATTTAAGTCCCAGTGTGTTCTAAATAATCATCAACTATATTTTTGCTGCTTTACAAAACCTTTTTATGACTTAAATGCTAAAAAAAGTGGAGGGGGGGACCGGGGGTCAAGTGAATATTACAGTAGTCCAACTTATTGGGTGCAATTGTAATCTGGTAATTTTTCAAAACTTAATTTAAATTTAAGAAGCATATTATTTTTGAGGTATAGTCCAAATATTGTTTGATCGAAATTCGAAATCACATTTTTTTATATAAAAATAATATTGATTTATGAGATTAAATCTAACTCAATCATTTCATTTTACACCAATTTACACCAAAGGGAAAAAACATTGTGAATAACTCTCTCCCAACACCTCTGTCTCCCATCCCCCCTTCCCACCACCTGAAGCAAAGAAGGGAAAAATATGTAACCCTAAATCCCCCTTACTGATCCAAGTTTCCTCCATCCCACAACCCAACTCATTCTCTAACCCCCCCCCCTCTCCCACATCAAAGATCCCTATCGACGCAGCCACTGCACCACCACCACTGAGGCACTGACCCCTTCAACATGCCCAATTTCCTTCGATTGCCAGTTCGCCACTCAACCAGCCACCCGTCCCTACCGTCTTTTTCCCATCTTCCCTTCTCCACGGTTCTCCGTCCATGGCCGTTCACCAAGATCCACAAATCAACTACCAAGAATGTGAAGGGGAGAGGCAGAGAGGGGAGGTTAGATGGAGGATAGCTAGAGAGAGAGAGCTACCTATTTAATATCCAAGGAGGTAGAGGCAGAGAGGGGAGGGGCAGTTAGGAAGCATAGGCAAATACATGTGGAAGACAAATAGCAATAGGCAGTAGGCACCCGTCTATCAATTTCATTTTTTTTTTTGCTTATCCTAGATTTTATTTACAGTTGTACCCCCTTTTCACTTTTTTTAACATTCTTCAAGTTGCAAAAAGGTTTTTTAAAGCAAGAAAATATAGTTTATGGTTATTTAGAACACATTTGGACTTGAATGGTAAAATGGAACCTTAAGTGAAAGTTTGATGGTCAAAATCATAGTTAACCCTATATTAAATTATAAATCATCAATACAAAGATTGCTTCTCATTTTTCTTCTTCATAAAGATGAGGATATCTGTGAGTTTTACTATCAGAGTTGCATTACTGCTTTTACGAGTAAGTAATACTGCATATACAGGATCTTCCTTTGATTGCAATGTTGAAAAGTGTCTAAAGCACCAGCCATTCTACTCTTAACTTTTACTGCAGAAGTCCATGCTGTATTCACGCCCTACATTTTCCACTCAAGCTAATGACATGATATCAGTATCAAGTGTCTATTTACCATTGTAAGGGATCCTGAACATTAGAAATTTGGCACAGTTAGTGTTGATCCACGTTGGATAATTGTCTCAATTTATTTCCTGAAGATGAATATAATGTGCAGAGGTATAAAGATAAAAGAGTTCAGTCATTTTTGTTATCTATAGTCATGATAACTTGAAGTAGATGAAAGGTATGATAAGAATTCGAAATGCACTTCCTTGAGGCATTCAGATCCGCAATTATTGTTTCCACTGCCATAAAATCCCCTCAGAAAGAGATACTCAACTCAATTAAGAATTCATCTATGTGGGGTCGAGTACTTCAATCCACATTGGCATTGAGCTTTGTATAAAGATTATTTGTCTATAGCAATTGGTGGTAGCATTCTTAATTATCATACCGCATGGCATATTTAGCTATTCCTCTAGCTCTAGAATTTCCCTTGATACATTAGTTGTATTTATAGCATTCTTTAGTCATTCTACATTTTCTGAATCAAAATGGATATTGATACATTTTGCATTCTGAGCAAAAATGTTGTGTTTAGGGTCATACATGCCCTTTTCACTCTGGACTACGATATCTCCCTGGATGGTTTTAATTATGCAATTCAAGCAAGCATAAGCACCAAAATGCCAAAAGGGACCTGGCGGGATTGAGTGTGCTTAATAGTGGTCGCAAGGACGCTATTTTTGAAAGAGTTCATAGATGGGAACTTACCATACATATCTGATCAGTTCCCTGTAGTGGTATCCTTTTTTCGCCTGCTAGTGTATACTAGCAGAGGGGACCTGGCGTTCCAGATCGAGTGTGTTTAATACTTGTTAGAGGTATTTTTTTAAATGAAAGAGTTTGTAGATGGAAACTTACTATAGATGTCTGATTAGTTCCCTGTGGTGGTGTTTCCTTCTCTTGCTAGTGTATAGTCCTACTATTAATGAGTAGCGTCTCCTCCTTAATATAGTTTGATTATTTTGTTGGGAAAAGTAAATCTAACAGTGTCTGCAGGCCTAGGCCACACAATAACGTAATCTCCATAAACCTTGAAACAGCAAAGACCGTCGAGGAACACCTCCTTTCTTTTGGGTGGGACCAAGACATCACTATTCACTACAGAGCTAGCTGAAAGTGCAAAAGTCTTACTAAGTGACCTCTGGCCCGTGGTCGCTTGGCTGAGAAAAGTATAGAACCCAAAGGTTATTGATTTATTGGCTGGTAATGGGATCAACGAAGCCGCCATGCTCTAATGTGGACAGAGTAGTCTGATCAACTAGGGAGTGGTGATAATGGGTTCTAGGCGAGCAACATATGGTCCAAGCTTTTATTTTGACCAGTGAGAGTTGATTGGATGGAAATTGGGACAATTGATACTCCGTTCGCTGTAAACATTGGTTTCCCCTCGTTCCAAGGATAAGAAGCAAGGATAGAAAGAGACTTGGACATTAGGTAGCATTGATGAGATTCCTGACCTGCAGCTTTTGCCTACCTCTATCTGAGTGATTAGTCTAGATTTTCTTTTTGGTTTTAGACCTCTCAGGCATGTATTGGCATCTGACATACTATACCAACTCCCCAAGTGACTCAACAAACTCGGTCATTCCTGAATGCACACTCTACAGATGTTCTGTGTGTGTTGAATTGAATTATGTAGAATTCAGATAATCAAGTCTTTCCACCCTCGTTCCTGTAAATTAGGTGTCAATTGATTAGTATGTTTCTTTCATCATGTGCATACAGATGTAGAGAAGGTCTCTTATGAGGAAGATGCTTATCATTTGCTCTTTATGCAAGTGCTTAAAGAACTGATGCCTACTTTTTCTGAGAGGTATGCTCTATGATCATCCTTATATTATATTTCAATCTACAGCATTTTAGTTTACTAGCCATGAACCCGTGCTTCGCGCGGGAATTTGCAGTTTTCTTAAATAAAATTCGGTGATTTTAGTAATATTTTTCAACTTAATATTTATAAAAATAAATTATATATTAAATTTTTGTCACCGTAATAATTAATAAATTATTTATTAAACATATCATTTATCATTGCAATTTAAACATATCATTTATCATTGCAATTGATGAATACATTAACTTTGTGAATGTCATTATATTATTATAAAGTTACAAAGAGGAAAAAGAAAAGTTGTAACTGATATGTGCTAAATGTGTTTGTAACTAATATGTTTTAACTATTTTTGTAAATGAAAAATTTATGTGCTCCATAATTGTATTGAGTTGCCTGAAATTTAATGTCTTTAATGCATAATTTAAAAATTGTCTTTATTGATTCTATTGATGTTTATGTACATGAAAATCATAAAGATCACGGATGGATTACTTTAAAAGTTCTCATTTTTAAAACAATTTTTAAATTTCTCTATTTGTGGTGGCCTTGATCGGAATATTTGTGTATGAACCATTGCTTTAAAGCGAATAGTATTCTTTAGTGGGAAAATTGTAGAAATGGTCCCTGTACTGAAAAAATATTTGGGAAAAAGTCCTTAAACTCAAGATTGCTCAATTTTAGTCACTGTACTAAAAAAATCAAGCGCAATTGGTCCTCAATTCTAATTTTGGTCAAATTAAATTTGAAATAGCAATAAGCATACATGACACTTGCTAATAGCGAAAATAAAAACCTTCAATTCATTCATTTTCTCTGTTAAATCGACTAATACTCTCCATTTTTACAAGATAAATAAGTGAAAAAACGGAGAAAATGAGTGAATCTAATATTTTTTGTCCCGTCATTAGCAAGTATCACGCATGTTTATTTCTAGGGTTAAGTAGTAAAAAACCCCCTGTACTATACGCGATTTGGGGACAACCACCATATGGTATTTTTTGTGTAGTATCACCTACTTATGGTATGTCCGTTATTTGAGTGCTCGTTATCTCTAACATTTGGGACTAAAATGAAAGAAACTAAAGTTGGTGCCTTGTGAAAAGACCCAAATACCCTCCGGTCAAATACATAAAAACTGAATTATACTACTGCTGCTGCTTCAAATACATAAACCCCAGCTGATGCTTCTTTTCGTCTTCATCACCTC